>QEOT01003227.1:115805-143574 GCA_003123785.1 Pterocarya stenoptera
TCATGATCCGGAAAAAACTAACCCTTCTTTCGAATCACCTCCCAAGCAGTAGCTGTTGAGAAATTACCATCATTGGAAGGCTTCCAAATAAAAATATATGTCCCTCTTATACTAGCCGACACATTTTGAAGAATTTCCACAGCATTATCCACACCCACTAGTTCCCTTAGAAGATCCACATCCCAGAAATTGTTCACCCAGCAATCACTAATACACAGTTTAGGATGTACACTATCATCAACTTGCACACACAACACCCCTGACGCCAGCCATCTATCAAACCAAAACGAGGTGTTACCACCTCTCACCACTACTTTTTCATTGTCCATCACTTCTAGTAAAATAGTCATTATCGATTTCCATAAACGAGAATCCGTTGGTCTCCCGTTTTGCAATAAGATGTGATTATTTTTGAAATATTTAGCCTGGAAAAAACCAATCTACAAGTTTTCTTTAGATACCGGTCGATAAGCAAATTTCATGTGAAGCAATTTCTGCAACTCTTTGAGATCTCTTACCCCCAACCCCCTTCATTAGTTGGCTTACAAACTTTACTCCATGATCGCCAATGGAATTTTCTTTTACCATCAACCTCCCCCCTTAATTGTCATTTTTCTAACAGGTGAGCATGATAGTCAATGAAACTCTATGACTCTATACTCTAGTAGTAATGTTAATGAGCATTCCTTCTATCGATTATGACACTAAGATCTAGGGCGAAGACGCTAATGAGTTCAACTCATTCCAATTTATGAAGCCTCGAAAGCACGTAGCTTGTTTCTTCCCATTTGGGTTGGGTCCTAGAGTCTGTGTGGGTCAAATTGCCCCAATGTTGTTTATTTGTAAGCTTGCAGCCTCAATATAGTGCTCATATAAGCTTTAGGAGGATTTCTACTTCACATTTGTAACTAGTAACCTTTGTTTTGGATTTTAAATAGGATGTCAGGTTAATTTATTTTATGAATTGTTTACGTTTGCCATGAAAATTTAATGCATACGAAGATAGGTTAGGATTCCATGAAATTTAATACATACATAAAGCTAGGAATTCTATTAAAAGAGTATTAAAAATTGGATCATCATCATTTAGAAAATTTTATCCAAACTCTACAACATAAAATGAGAAAAAAAAAACCAATAATTAACTCATCTATAGCTCTGGACACAAGGTGAGAATTTATGCAGTAAAAGGTCAAATCATCGGGCACTAGGTCAAAACGACTCAAGCATGCAGAATCTCTTATATAAGAAGAAAGTTGTTTCATTATTACATGTACAAATTTTAATCGATAAATATCTTAAGAAGGAGTGGTTTTTGTGTGAAATTATAGAACAAAAATGGGTTGTGTTTACACAATATGGTCACACTGTCATGAGGATAATTATTCGACAAGTTGGTGATGGACTTATAGAAGAATTGCAAGTACTCAAATTGTACACAAATGATCTCTATTTATATATCACAAGGCACTGGCTAGCAAAGGGCACAACTATTAGCAAGGAGCACAACCGTTTGATTAAATTAAACAGTTGTGTCTCTTGACACTTCCTCATCCAATACTCCATGGGAACCATCACCATGGAGAGGGTGTGAATCCAAGGGGTACACCATTTGGTATGTGATCACACCCCTTATAGATCTACATCTTCCACTTTAACACACAACGGCTATGAATCCAGTTTAGTATTTTACCTTGGTACACCAAAATCTACAACTCAACTTTGAGAGCATGACAAGCCTTTATGACAAGATTCCCACAACGTGTGCATGTTTTTATTATTACTTTATATGACTAGACTTTTTACCATATGTGCTCCCACTGATAATATATTACGGTGCCTTCATTTCACTAAATCTTTAGTGAACGACGTCAATTTTCCCTGACTGAAGAAATATTTCTGTCACAATTAAATTGATATATGCTTACCAATCCTACTACATGACAAATACCTGATCTCGTATTTGTCATTGCATATATGAGGCTTCTCATAGTTTAAACATAGGGAATTTTAAGTATTTCATTTGTTTCCTCCTCATCTTTTGGACACATACTTTTACTCAAAGTATGACTTTACAAATAGGTGTACTTAAGGGTTTACAATTTTCCATACCATGTCCTTTAAGTACTTTCTCTAAAATATTTCTTGATCTAAATATGACATATGTGAATTCCTATATCTTGAAATTCTAACTACCAATAACATAGGTGGTTTCAGCCATGTCTTTCTTTTCAAATTTAAATCTAAAAAATTCTTTTATTTCATTATATCTAGACAATTAGTTGCTATTAATATATCATCAACATATAAAGATAATAATGTTACTTTGTTATTACTTTTCTATATGTATACACACTAATCTAGCGAACTCATTTCATATCTCATGTCAAAAATTATTTGTTGAAACTTCAAGTACCATTGTCTTGAGATTTCTTAAATCCATATAGTTACTTCTTCAACTTGTAGACTTTTTCTTCATGTCCTTCAAATTTGAATCTTTCAAGCTGAATCATAAAGATATCCTATTTTAATTCACCATTAAGAAAAGTTTTATTTACATCTAATTCATGTAATTCCAAATTAATCTTGGAAACAATAGGCATGATTATCCTTACGGATGTGAACTTCGCCATAAGCGAATAGGTATCTACAAAGTCTACATCTGGTTGTTGAGTGTATCTTTTGGACTAATCTTGGTCTGTATCTATCCAAACCTCCATCAACTTTAAATTTCTTCTGAGAACCCACTTGCAACCAATAGCTTTTCTACTCTTTAGAGTTCACATAACTCCCAAACATTATCTTTATTAATCGACTCTAATTCATCTTTCATGGCCTCAACTATTTATCTAAATCGACGTTATTGATTGCCTCTAAAATTTTCAAGATCCTATTCCAAAATTCCTAAACTAGTAATCAAAGCATAATGATCTTGAACTAATATTGAAGGTCGTATGGTTCTTGTATTCCCAATGTTTCCAGCATCAATACCTGAAGATTGATTTTGATCTGTTTTTCTTTTATTTCCATTACTCTGTGTCCAAGTAATAATAGGATTTTCATCATCAGATTTGTAGAGACTTGTTGATTTTCAAGATCATTCAATAAATCTATCTAATCAATTGGAGTAATTAGATCTGTATTTTCTAAGAAAATGACATCTCTACTTATTATCAATCCTGTATTAAAGTGATAAAAATTTTATCCACTTACGTTTTCTACATATCCTATAACAAAACTGCTTCTAAGCGGTCGGGCCATTTTTCCTCAAATAACAGCCTTCCACTTACATGCTACCTCCTCAGAAATTAAACCAAACTCAACTTACACTCGCTCACATGGGAAAAAAGGGCAAACAAAAGAGATAGGAAACCGATCTGTGCCTCACGATAGGAGCCGAGCTGTGCTTCCAGTTTCACCGCCGAGCAGAGTTTCACCTCCACCAGTCCACCTCCACCAGTCCACCACCACCAATCCGACGCTGAGTATCCGTTGCCCACAATTGCCCACCATCTCAGTTGTTCATTCACCCAGGCCGATTTCACCCCACTAGTCCATCACCCACTACGCCCACATGAATAATTGCGCAAAAATTCTGGGGCGAAAGTACCTAGTTTCCAAAAACAAAACATGCACAAATCAGTTTTGATGAGACTGGGTTGTGGTTTCCTCTTGCGCATTTGTGTATCCTAGAGAGAGTGAATGCTTTGGGTTTTTGGGTGGTGTGGAGAGTAGATTTCAACAATAATCTATGATGATGAAGGGTTGATTCTGGTGATTGAGAAACTTTGAGAGAGAAAAAGAGAGAAAAGGAGAGAAGAGGGACTAGGCAAAAACGTTACAAGTTCAGAAATTTTACTCAACTGATTTGTTTTCTAATTGAAAAGGGAGAAGAACGACAATAAAATAAAAGGAGAACAAATGAGACTACAACTAAAGTGATCCTAATAGCCAGAGAGATAAAGATTTAAACAAAACCATAGAAATCGAGTCTAAATGGACCATTTTTTTTCCTGTTCAAAGGAGGAGAGTGATGAGAAATAAAGGGACCATTCTTATTTATGTAACAAATCATTTAATTTTTTTTTCACAAAAAAACCACCTGCCACTAGGCACCATGGCTAGATATTTTCATTTCCTCTATCTCGCAAATGTTTCTGGGCAACCAAACACCAGGTTAACGAAAGCAACGTGAGAGTTCCAGTATATATCACAAATGACCAAGGAAAAATCCAGAATTAAATACCATGAAAAAATGAAAAAATAATATAATATAAAATTAAATTAAATAGGCCGATCAGTAAAATTTCATTACGATCAGAGGGGGTTCCGAGCGAGAGGGGGGTGCGAAAGGGAAACAACAGATCAGGGGGGTTGGGGGGAACTGAGAAAACCTAGGTGCAATGCATTCCAATCTGATGCAGTGCATCCACAAGATTGTTGTGGTAGAAAGCATAGGTGTCATTAGATAATTGGTGGGCTGTTATTTGGGTAACATAAGCCTGACCGATTCTAAGGATTTCTCATCCTATAAACATGTATTCTCAGGTTTTACTTTACAATATATCCCTTAGTGTCCTTGGTATGAGCGCTTATGCTTTATAACCCCACACTTTGAGTTTGTTTAAGTTTAGTTTATCTCCCATCCATATTTTGTAAGGTGTAAGAGGTTTTGATTTGGTTTCAACTCTATTCAATATGTATGCCGTAGTCGATAATGCTTCCCCCCGAAGATTGTGTTGGTAGATCAGCAGATGTCATCATTGATCTTATCATATCTAATAGAGTGCTATTTTGCCTTTTTGCAATGTCATTTTGTTTAGATTTATATAGTATAGTATAAATATGTCTTATACCATTTAATTTACAGAAATTATCCAAAGTTTCAAATTCTACTCGTCTATCACTATTGAAACTTTAATGTGCCTACCCAATTGGGTTTCTGCTTTTACTTTATATTCTTTAAATTTCGTAATTACCTCAGATTCTTGTCCGAGTAAGTAAATGTGCCCATGTCTTAAATAGTAATCAATGAAAGTAACAAAGTACTCAATTCTCCTGTGGGATTTTTATTTAAAAGGTGCATAAACATCAAAACATATTATTTCAAGTAAATCTGTGGATTTTCAACTTTTAGAAAGTGATTTACTACTCAGTTTGCATTTGATACATAGTTCACATATATAAAAATCATCCGAATTTATTTGTGATATTAATCCACTTTTATACATTCTAAACATTTTATTATTTATATGACCTAATTTTAAATGCCATAAATATATACAATTTTCATACACATTCAAATAATCAGAAATAGATACTTTATTATTAATATCAATATTCAGTACATACATATTGTGGCCTTCACACCTTTTACATAATATCTAAGAATACTAGGTACATACAATACATCAGTAAACAAAATAATTAAGCCATTTTACATAAAAGTTACATGTACCTTGCCCTAAGACATTGCAATATGAATAATTGTGCATATACACTTTGTGCTTGCTTGTTTATTTTTCTTCAAGTTTAACAAATGGTTCTTTATTCCTACAAATTTGTCTTGTTGCTGCAAAGTCAACCCACCATGAATTTGACGCCGGTTCCATGAGCATTACTTCTAAAACTATCATCACAATTTCCTTTGCTCTTCCTTCATAAGGACATTGTGATTTGTAATGTTCACTCTTTCAATATTTAAAACAATTTCCAGTAAATGGTTTACTCTTCCTATATTTCAACCATTTCTTTTTCTTTAACTGATTTTGCTTTTCATCATATTCTGTGGAAAACGTGTGTCTTGAGCCATCATTAAACTAGCTGATCCATTATTTTGTTCCTCCTCTTCATCCTTTGTTCTTCAAGTTCAAGCCTTGTATTTCATTTCACCCTTCCGAAGGGGACCCACATACAGCATACCATCGATTTCCATCTTACCCAAGCCCCAAACACACGCCCATAGGGTCATCTTTCCACCATGGTAAGGCTTCTAACTTGAGTTAAAGATTACTATTTATCACACCCATGATAGTTACTCAAACATCATTACTTGCATAGTTTTCTTGAAACTCTTTTCTTCACAATTTTAGATCTAAGATTTTTCTCTTTTGCACTTGTTTTTCATCACTTTTAGATAACCCTTGAAGGTTAGAACTAACCCAACCCATGTCACTTGAGTCAAAGACATGCCAATGCCACCACAACCCACCAATCGGCACCCTTGGTGAAAACCATGCAACCCTTTAACAAGCTACCAAAGCCACGCCTCTTCCACAAGTTTTTCAACAAGATTTCTGTACCATTCAAACCTCATGATATTCCTTAAAATCAGACCTAAGAGTTGGCCAAAAAACAATTCTATAAGCCAAGACAAAATCACAACTATTCACCTAGGAAAATGAAGCTATGTCAAAAACCGCATACCCTTGCTTCTTCAAGGATTATCTGCACTTAAATTACCCGCCTCCACATGCCACCACCTCTTCACATTTCACCCTAAGAAATTTCTGTGAAGCACTCAATTTTATGCTTGGCCAATACACTTCCATGAGCATCAAAACTGATTGGCAAATAGAATGGTGATGAAGATCATGTTGACCAAAACCCATGCACATCCAAACACTTCCTTCATTTTCTGCTCAAGCTTAACCAATTGGCAACCAACCCCACCTCTTTACCCACCTGGGAAAGCCACTCAATGGTGGTAATTATGCCCTCAAATTAGACCAAGAGGATAAGACAAAAGAGGATAAAAAATATGGAAAGTTTTGGAGGAACCAAACCCGTTGGCCATGGCTTGCTTCCTTGTGATTTGTTTCTTCAAAATTCTAAACCAATGCAGCCCACTACACCTATGGATACCTTCTAGCACTTGCCCATGGTATAATTATGAAGCCTTAGGCCATTATTCATCTGACCAAGCCATGACACAACTGAATTTTTGCAGTCAACACTCCACCGTCACCCTCCACCACTCACAACACTCACCTTTCAGCCAAACCAAAGGCCCTCCTTGCCTCTCACCCCTCCATTGAGTCCTATAAGTACCTCCCTTCACCCCTCACTTCCTCACACAAATTTTTCAAGCATTCTCACAGTGTTATTGAGAGCAAATTGCTCCTAGTGTTCGAGAAGGGTGAAACAGAGTAGTTGAGTGTGAGATTTTTGGTCGGCTCGTGGGACGAAATTAGAACACATTTATTGACCGTCTGGTCCTACTTCATTCTAGATGAAACAATGTCAGTTGGTGCATTCAAAACTACATTGTTCTGCTTCTTTCGAGCAGCTTCTAAAGTCTTTGGAACGACGTCGTGCTGGGCCTTTGGTGAAATGCCTTCTTTCACTACAACAATTTGAAATTCAGATGTGGCCAGAATGACATTGTCTTTTTGGTTAATTTGCTTACCAGTCAGCTAAACGTTACTGTCGTTTAGGATGGAATTGTTTGAACTCTTGTTACCATTGGTCGAAACGACACTTTCAAAAAAAGGCATTGTCTTCTTCCTTGCGCAAGCTGGATGCTATTTGAGTTGGATCTTCAACGAAATGTGTTAGATCTTCATTTTCTTCTAGCGAATTGGACTGTAATACCCCAACCCACACCCAAATGGCCCAACCTAAACAAAACTCCCAACCCCTCCCTTTATTTTTCTTTCTTTTTCTTTCCCCCCCCCCCCAAAAAAACTGATTCTCTCTTTCACGACAAAACCCCCTTTCTTTGCTCTCTCTCATATGATGCTTCCCTCACCTCATCTCTCTCTCTCTCTTTCCCCCCAACTCAAACACACTCTAACACACCTCACTCTCTCTCTTCAATTCTCACACACACAAACCCCCCCCCCCAATCTCGTCTCTTTCTCAATTTCCCCCTTCCTCGTATATATCTCTCTCTCGATTTTCACCCCACCAGTACATATTCTCTCTCTCCCTAATCCTCTGTATATATACATATATATTATTATTTTTTAATTTCTCTCTCTCTCTCTCTCTAAACCGTACATATATATATTTTTTCTCTCTATGTAAGTTTTACCCATAGCCACTACTGCTTGTTGTTTCATCACCATCAACGACAATATTAGGTAAATTCGAATCCCTCGTAAGTAGTATTTTTAATGAATTTTGAATATGAGATTTGTTAAGATTTGGTGATGTGAATTGTTGAGAATATACTTAGTTATGCTTTTAGGGTGTATTGAAAATGAATTTAATATTCAAGTGTTAATGGTGGGTATTAGCTAAAATTAATCCAAGCTTATGTCACTATTATATGGTTGAGTGCAGACGTTATTTACGTTGAAATAATAAGGGATAGAGGCTGGTGTTCGTGCTATCCAATAGCATATTTGCAACCTAGAAATTTGGAGTCTATCAATTTTGGAGGATAATCTTTTAGAACAAGTCTAAATTCAAGTTATTAAGGATTGTGTGAAATTGTAGAGTTAAGTGAGATCACTTTTACAGTAGAAACTGACGGATTATGATGGCCTTGAAATAGGTTCCGAGTAACCTAACGAAGTAATTTTGTGACTATTTTGAGTAGAAATCGAGGTAATTGGCTATTTAATGGGTTTTTAATAAAAGAATTGTTGGTTTTGTTTGAAATGGTACAGTTGGGTATTATATTTTAAACTTGTGTAAACTTTAGATTTGTGCACATTCTTATGCTATTTTGGCTCAACTTGTGGGATATGCTCCAATTTTATAATGGTTGGAATGTTTGAAAAATGCTATGTGGCTTATTAAATTTGAAAGTTCAAAGTGAGCATGCTATTTAGTCTTGAGCCCATGATATGAATGTCTTTGTGACATGTTCGACGTCCCTCATGGCGTGATGTCTTCGTGGCATGATATATTTGTGGTATATTGATGCCCTCGCAACATGATATCTTTGTGGTATATTGGTATTTTCCTATTATCATGTGGCCTTGAATATAATATTTGGCTAAATATGTTGGTTGAGATAAAATTGCATTGCTCACATTATTTTTTTGAGAATTTATTCACTCTGTTGTAGTCAAGAAAATTTCCAACTCCTACACCCCCATTAAATTGCTACTTACTAAGCACGTGGCAGCTCACTACTTTATTTTTCATATTTTTCAGGGTTGTAGAAAGTTTATTCCTTTGAAGTGATAGTTTTTTAGCCAAAGATTCCAAAGTGAACTGGGCTTAGTCACTTGAGGTTGGAGGTTATGGGACTTGATGATTTTGTTGCTTGGAGATGGTTTTGGTTGTACAAAGAGTTTTCTTATGGTGATATTTTAGTTATTTTACTATTTTGTTGGAGTATCTGTATAGTAATTATTTAGAATTTAATGACTCTAGCCGAACTTGTGAATGGGTTTTTGAGGATCACTGTATTATAGTTGTGAATAGTTTTGAGGTTGTGTTTTTTATATATGTTTGTAAATAGGGAGAAAGTTTTGAAAATATAGGCAGAATTCTATCCGTTTATGGTATTGGGTTTGGGGCATTACAAAGATGGTATCAGAGCTTAGGTCTATGCTCTGTTGACACATAGGAAAGGATGTCAATTGATAGTGGTAGTTTTGTTGATTGTAGTCTAAAGTTGATTTGATGTTTATTTTTTATTAATAAATTTTGGTATAGTATTTTTTGCTATTTGTTGAGACTGAGACAGATGAAGTGGCTGATAGAATATATTCTACAATTGCACTAAGTACTAGGAGACATGAAAACTTGAGAGAGGGTTGCTCTTTTGGAGAGTTTAAAAGACATAACCCTCTTACCTCCTCTGGGGAGCCTGATGCGGTGGTAGGGAAAAATGGTTATTGAGAATGGAGAAACTGTTAAGAGTGTTGAATTTCACTAACACACAGAAGGTTCGATATTCTACTTTCACCTTAGAGGACGCTACTAAGAGGTGGTGGGATATTACAGAATTGCTATTAAAAGAAGAACTTGGTGAAGGTACCACCATTACTTGAGATAAATTCAAAGAAGCTTTCAATGATAACTACTATCCTAAAGTGGTAAAGGATTGAAAGGAAAGTGAGTTTGCAAACTTAGTTCAAGGGCCCATGACCATAAAGCAATATGCTGCCAAGTTTACCGAACTCTTCCATTTTCCCCTCACTTGATTCCGAATGAAAGAAAAAGAGTTCAAAAATTTGAGAAGGGTTTGAGTGATAGAATATGTCTCCTCATACTGGCTTCAGGTGTTAACACATATACTGAAACAGTTCGGAGAGCCATGGCATTAGAGGAAGATTTTACATTGAGAGATGCTTCCAATGTATACTAGAAGAGATACTTGCAACCTAGTGCCCAACCAGAAAAGGACCAAGGGCAAGGCTTTAAAAGGAGAAATTTTAATAGGGGTGATCAAAAGGGACAGCCTTCCCAGCAAATGAGTGGAAGACCCTGTTCACGATGTGGAAAATATCATGGAGGGCAACCATGCACTACTGAGGTCAATTTATGTTACACTTGTAAACAACCAAGTCATTTTACTCATGAATGTCCGAATCATAAACAACCACAACTAGTTCATAAAAATAATAATAGTGTGGGAAAATAAGTTCAAGGGAGAGTATGTGCTATGACAATGCAAGATGCCCAGGCTACAGACGAGGTGGTCACAGGTATACTAAATTTATTTTCCATAAATGCCAACATAGTTTTTTGTTCTGGATAGACTCACTCCTTTGTTTCTCGGGTATTTGCTAAGAATTGTGATAGGGAAACAAAACTACTTGATTATGAGTTAGTAGTTTCAACTCCTGCAGGCAGTACATTAATAAAAAAATCTTGTAGTCGAGTCATGCATGATTATTAGTGAGGGTAGGAAATTGTTAACGGACTTGATAATCTTAGATATGCATGATTTCGATGTTATTCTAGGAATGGATTGGTTGGCTGCATATCATGCTAATATTCATTGTTTTGGAAAGGAAGTAGTGTTTAAACCTCTTGGAGAGTATAAGTTTAGTTTTAAAAGGATTGTCCACCAAGTTTCCATTATGAATAGTATTAGTTTTAAAGGCCAATCAGTTACTTAGGAAGGGGTGTTATGGGTTCTTGGCTAGCATGGTAGATGTCCAAAATGAAGAGTTGAAACTTGTGGATATACCTGTAGTTAGAAATTTCCCTAAAGTATTTCTTGAGGATTTACCTCGATTACCCCTGGATAGAGAGATAGACTTTTCTATTGATCTTACCTCTAGTACCAACCATATTTCTAAGACACCTTGTAGAATGGCACCAATGGAGTTAAAGGAACTTAAATAACAATTGCAAGAGTTATTATATAAGGGGTTCTTTCATCTGAGCATATCACCTTGGGGAGCTCCAGTATTATTCGTGAAGAAAAAGGATAGGAGTGTGAGATTATGCATAGACTATCGTGAGTTAAGTAAGGTTACTGTAAGGAATAGATACCCCCTTCCCTACATTGATGACTTATTTGATCAAGTACAAGGGCTCAAATATTTTGTAAGATTGACTTCCATTTTGGATATCATCAATTGAAGGTGGAAAAGGAAGATGTGCCAAAGATGGCTTTTAGGACTACATATGGGCACTATGAATTTTTAGTTGTGCCATTTGGGTTGACCAATGCCCCAACTATCTTCATGGATTTAATGAATAGAATTTTTCAAAAGCATCTAGATCAATTTGTAATTGTCTTTATTGATGATATTTTGGTCTATTCTAAGAATCGAGAGGAACATGAAGGGCATTTAAGGTTGGTACTACAAATCTTGAAGGAAAGACAAGTGTATGCCAAATTAAAGAAATGTGAGTTTTGGCTTGGTCAAGTCACTTCCTAGGACATGTGGTATCTAAAGATGAAATTATTGTAGCCCTAGTAAGATTGATGTTGTGACTATGTGGACTAGACCAACTAATTGAGTGAAGTTTGCAGTTTCTTAGGTCTCACAAGGTATTATAGGAGGTTTGTAGAGGGTTTCTCTGGTATAGCAATGCCATTGACTCAACTATTTAGGAAAAATGTTAAGTTTGAGTGGACTGATGAATGTGAGAGTAGTTTCCGAGAGCTTGAGCAAAAGTTAGTTAGTGCCCTAGTGTTAACCATACCCTCTGATTTTGGAAATTTTGTCATTTATAGTGATGCCTCATATAAAGGATTAGGTTGTGTGTTGATGTAACAAGGAAAAGTGATCGCATATGCTTCCCGACAGTTGAAGGGTTATGAACTAAATTATCCTACTCATGACTTAGAGCTGACTGCGGTAGTATTTGCATTAAAAATTTGGAGGCACTGTTTGTATGGTGAGAGGTGCGAAATTTATACCGATCACAAAAGTTTGAAGTATTTGTTTACTCAAAAAGAAGTAAATATGAGGCAACGGAGTTGGTTAGAATTAACTATGGATTATGATTGTACGATCAACTACCACCCTGGTAAGGCCAATCTAGGGGTAGACGCACTTAGTTGGGAATCCTTTGGTGCTACAACTGCTTTAGTGAGCACTCAGAGGCAAATCATGTTGGATATAGAGAGGTATGAGATTGAAGTTTTAGTTGAGTATTCTCGATCTTACCTAGCTAGATTAAGTGTACAACTCACTCTGATGTAGAAAATTAAAGACAACCAAAGCAGTGATGCAAAATTGCTAAAGATCATGGAAGAAGTACGAAATGAAAAGAAGTCTGAATTCAACATGTCAAATGATGGTATTTTGAGACTTAGATATAGATTGTGTGTTCCAAATGATCTAGAAATAAAAGGAGAATTTTTAGAAGAGGCCCATAAGTCTCGTTATACCATACACCCAGGGAGTAAAAAAATGTACAAAGATATTCTAGGCACATATTGGTGGAATAACAAGAAACAAGAAATAGCCAGATTTGAAGAGCAATGTTTAACTTGTCAACAGGTGAAAGTGAAACGCCAATAACCTTTGGGTTTATTGCAACCACTTCCTATTCTAGAATCGAAGTGGGAGCATATAGGGTTGTGTCAGGGTTACCAAGGTCGAATAAAGGACAAGATGCAATTTGGATAGTAGTGGATACTTCAGTGCATTTTCTTCAAATTAAAGTGAATTATCCTCTCGACAAGTTTACCCAAATTTATATAGGAGAGAATGTAAGGTTACATGGTGTGCCAGTAACCATCATTTCAGATAGAGATCCATGTTTTACCTCACAATTTTGGAGTAAGTTGCAATAAGCCTTAGGTATAAAATTAACTTTTAGTACAACACTCTACCCGCAGACAGATGGACAGTCAAAGAGAACTATCCAAATCTTAGAGGATATGTTAAGAGCTTGTGTGATCGATTTAAAGGGAGTTGGCATACCATCTACTTTTAGTGGAGTTTGCTTATAATAATAGTTATCAGGCGAGCAATGGTATGATGCCTTATGAGGATCTTTATGGGAGGAAATGTAGATCTCCTCTTTCTTGGGACAAGGTTGGCGAAAGAAAGATTTTAGGGCTCGACATTGTAGAACGGACTTGTGAAAAGATAGGATTAATTCGAGACCAGTTGCAAACGGCTCAAAGTAGACAAAAGAGTTATGCGGACAAATGTAGGAAAATGTTGGAATTTGAGGTTGGAGATAAAGTATTTCTACGAGTTGTGCCAATGAAGGGTATTATGAGATTTCGTAACCAAGGAAAGTTGAGTCCCCATTATGTAGGATCGTTTGAGATTTTGGAAAAAGTCGGTCCAATTGCTTATCAAGTTGGATTAACTCCTGCACTCTCTAGAATACACAATGTTTTTCATGACTCCATGCTACGAAAATATGTATCTAATCCTTCGTACATATTGCATTATGAATCATTGCAAATCCAAGAAGATTTGTCATATGAAGAGACCCCAATTCAAATTGTAGATTCCAAAGAGCAAGTGTTACGCTCCAAAATAATAAGATTTGTAAAAGTTCTTTGGAGAAATCAAACTTTACAAGAAGCATCATGGGAACGAGAGGATGAAATGCAAGCAAAATGCCCTTAGTTATTTTCTATGGATAATATATCAAATTTTGGGGGCGAAATTTCTTGAAGGATGGAAGATTGTAATACCCCAACCCATACCCAAATGGCCCAACCCAAACAAAAGGCCCAGCCCCCTCCCTTTATTCCCCCCCCCCCTTCTTTGCTCTCTCTCGTACAACCCATCCCTCATATAATCTCTCTCTCTCTCTTCCCCCCAACACTCAGACGCACTCTCACACACATCACTCTGTCTCTTCAATTCTCTCACACACAAACACCCCCCATCTCTTTCTCAATTTCCCCCTTCCCCATATATCTCTCTCTCTCTCTCTCAATTCCCCGTATCTCTCTCAAATTTCCCCCCACCCATATATTTTCTCTCTCTCTCTCTAACCCTCTGTATATATACATATATTTTATTTTTATTTTTTAATCTCTCTTTCTCTCTCTCTCTCTAAACCGTAGATATATATATTCTCTCTTTCTCTCTCTCTCTCTCTCTCTATGTAACCTTTACCCATAGCCATTGCTCTTTGTTGTTTCATCACCATCAACGATAAGATTAGGTAAATTCTCATCCCTAATTAGTATTTTAAAGAATTTTGAATATTAGATTTGTTAAGATTTGGTGTTGTGAATTGTTGAGAATATACTTAGTTGATTACGCCGTTAGGGTGTAGTGAAGATGAATTTAATATTCAAGTGTTAGTGGTGGGTATTAGCTAGAGTTCATCCAGGCTTATGTCACTATTATATGGTTGAGTGTAGATGTTATTTACGTTGAAATAATAAGGGGATAGAGGCCATGTACGTGCTGTCCAATAGCGTATTTTCAACCTAGAAATTTGAAGTCTATCAATTTTGGAGGATAATCTTTTAGAACAAGTCTAAATTCAAGTTATTAAGGATTGTTTGAAATTGTAGAGTTAAATGAGATCACTTTTAGAATAGAAGCTGATGATTATATTGGCCTTGAAATAGGTTTCGAGTAACTGTTGGCGAAGTAATTATGTGACTATTTTGAGTAGAAATCAAGGTAAGTGGCTCTTTAATGAGTTTTAAATAAAAGAACTTTGGGTCTTGTTTGGAATGGTATAGTTGGTTACTATATTTCAAACATGTGTAAACTTTAGATTTGTACATATTCTTATGCTATTTTGGCTCTGCTTGTGGGATTTGTGAAAATTTTATAATGGTTGGAATGTTTGAAAAATGTTATGTGGCTTATTAAATTTAAAAGTTAAATGTAAGTATGCTATTTATTCTTGAGCCCATGATATGAATGTCTTTGTAACATGTTTGACGTCCCTCATGGCGTGATGTCTTCGTGGCATGATATCTTTGTGGTATATTGGTAATTTCCCTATTATCATGTAGCATTGAAAATGATATTTGGCTAAATATGTTGGTTGAGATAAAATTGTATTGCTCACATTCTTATAGTCAAGAAAATTGCCAACTACCACACCCCTATTAAATTGCTACTGACTGAGCACATGGCAGCTCACTACTTCATTTCTTATATTTTTCAGAGTTGTAGAAAGTTCATTCCTTTGAAGTGATAGCTTTCAAGTCAAAGATTCCAGAGTGGACTAGGGTTAGTCACTTGAGGTTGGAAGTTTTGGGACTTGATGGTTTTGTTGCTTGAAGATGGTTTTGGTTGTACAGTGAGTTTTCTTATGGTCATATTTTAGTTATTTTATAGTTTTGTTGGAGTATCTGTATTGTAATATTTAGAATGTAATGGCACTAGCTGAACTTGTGAATGAGTTTTTGAGGATCATTGTATTATAGTTATGAATAGTTTGGAGGTTGTGTTTTATATATAAATATATATATATAAACAGTGATAAAGTTTTAAAAATATAGGCGAAACTATGTCCATTTATTGTTTTGGGTTTGGGGGGTTACATGGATGGCAACGACGGTAGGTTTGAGGAGACCTTGACACTCTTGAATCCTTATGATGGCAATCGGCCAGAATAGTTTTTGAAATTTTTGGGTATTCCCTGTTTCGGGTACCACTATGTTTTCTCTTTGAGTGAAAATATTCTAATAGTTTTCCTCAAAATATTAATTAGTTATTAGATATTGTAGATTCCTAGTATACTCGAGGTCTCCCACCATGATTTGGAAAAGGTTTTTCCTTGGTTCTAAAAGTCTCCCTAAGTGATTATAATATGTAAGTGTTGTTGCCAAATCAAGTACTTTTATATTGATGGTGTTCTCTATGTGAGAATACAACTCCACTGTTCTCTATATTGAATGGCATACCTCAAGAAAAATTCACCCCATCTAGAGGTATTAGGCAAGGAGATCCTCTATCTCCCTACCTATTCATCATCTGTTCTGAATTCCTCAGCCATAGCTTAAATCAAGCTGAGATGCAGGGGGTAATTTCTGGGATCCCAGCTGCCCGAGGCTCTATTCAAGTAAACCACCTCCTTTTTGCAGATGATAGTCTAGTCTTCTGCAAGTCAAACCCAGATGAATGGTGCAGATTGCAGCAAGTGTTATCCAACTATGAACAAGTCTCGGGCCAAAGACTTAACTTTGAGAAAACATCTATATTCTTCAGCAGCAATACAAAACTCGAAGCCCAACAAGCCATTCTCCAACACTCAGGTATAAAAGCTTCTGGATCTTTTGATAAATACCTGGGACTACCAGCCTATGTGGGCAGAAACAGAACCAAGGCCTTCCACTCTATCCTTGATAGAATCAAAGCAAAAATGGTCAACTGGAAAAGTAACCTGTTATCTCAAGCTGGAAAGGAGACTTTACTAAAATCAGTGCTCCAATCTATCCCTACTTACAGCATGGGCATTTTTAAACTCCCAAAAACCATCCTAAGAAGACTCAATCAGCTGCTGCAATCCTTCTGGTGGGGGCAGAACAATAGCAGATCGAAAACCCATTGGTTGAGCTGGCAAACCTTAGGGAAACCAAAGCAGCAGGGGGGATTGGGACTTAGGGACTTTGAGCACTTCAATTTAGCTCTATTGGCTAAGCAAGGGTGGAGAATCATTCAAAACCCTGTGTCCCTAGCAGCCCAGGTCCTTAAAGCAAAGTATTTCCCCACAGATGACTTCTTCTCAGCTAAAGTAAGAGCCCAAGACTCTTTTGTTTGGAAAAGCTTCACCTTGGCCAGACCAGTTCTTAAAGCAGGACTTTTATGGAAAGTTGGAAATGGTAGGAAAATCAAGATATGGAAGGACCCGTGGATCCCTTGTCCATCTACTTTCAAAGTGCAATCCCCTATTCACATCCTAGATGCTGAAGCCCCAGTTTCTGAGCTCATTAATCCAGCCACCATGCAGTGGGATCTCCCTCTCATATATGCCATCTTCTCAGATTCAGAGGCACACTTAATTAAACAGATCCCACTAAGCATATGCAGGAGTCAAGACCTGTTGACATGGAGATGCTCAAACAATGGAAAGTTCTCTGTGAGAAGTGCTTATTACCTTCAAGGTTCAATTACAGAAGATAGAGTGGGACAGTCCTCAAACCAGAAGTCTAGCTCGAAATTTTGGAACACTATTTGGAGTATCCATGTACCCCAAGCTACTAAAACCTTCCTGTGGAGAGCTGCTAGTGAGTCCTTAGCTACCAACCTGAACTTGACTAAACGAAAAATGGGAGATTCTCCTCTCTGTCCCATTTGTTGTCTTCAACCTGAATCAGTAGATCATGCTATCTGGTCTTGTGGTGCTGCCCAAGATGTATGGGCCTTGAGCTCAAGAAGGATTCAGAAACTTAGTGTCCTTGAAGGCTCATTCAAAGATACCTTGATCCCTATAATGGCCCACTTATCCCCTGTGGAGCTCACTGAATTTGCAGCCACAGCAAAAGCTATATGGCATAGAAGGAACACTTGGTTATTTGAACAGCAATTCCTTTCCCCTGCTCAAGTGTCAAAACAGGTCCAAACAGAGTTGGCATCCATCAATTTATGGCTTGAGAAGGGAATGAAGCAAACTAAAGTCAAAGAACCAAAAACCAGCAGATGGATTGCTCCTCCACTCGGTTACTACAAAGCCAATTGGGATGCTGCTATTGACAAAGGCAATCAGAGATTGGGGATAGGTGTTATGGTTAGGAACTCAGAAGGTTTTGTTATAGCATCCTTGTGCGCAGCTATGGATCTCTTTCCTGACCCGCTCCTTGGTGAGGCTATAGCAGCTCGAAGGGCAGCTTCATTCTGTGCTGAACTGGGACTTCAACAAATTATCCTTGAAGGTGACTCTCTCTCGATTGTGAAGGCAATTCAACACACTGAGGAAAGCTGGAGTAACACTGGTCTCGTTATCAAAGACACCAAAATTATGCTTTCAAAGTTCTTATCTTGGTCTAGTGTGCATGTCCATAGAGAAGCTAATGTTATCGCCCATCAGTTGGCAAAGTATGGTCTTAGTTGTCATGAAGACTGTATTCTTATTGAGGATTACCCTCCATGTATCCAGCAATTGCTTTAATGAATGAAACAACCATTTTCAAAAAAAAAAAAAAAAACTCCACTGTCATGACAAGGCTCTTTATACCACTATAAGAAATTATAGAATGTAAATGGGTTGTGCTTACACAATATGGTGACACTCCCATGGGGTATTTGTCCCACAAATTGGTAATGGACAGAAGAATTGCAAGTACTCGAATTATGTACAAATGGTATCTATTTATAGACCTCAAGGCACTAGTTGACAAATGATACAAGCATTGCCAAGGGCCACAACCGCTTGACTAAATCAAACAGTTGTGTCTCTTGACACTTCCTCAACCAATACTCCCATGGGTAGCATTACCATGGAGAGGGTGTGAATCCAAGAGGTACACCATTTAGTGTGTGATGACACCCCCCCCCCCATATTCATTATCATTTAATGGTGTTATAAATAAATCAATAATTTTTGTTTTAGTTTCTAGGATACTTCTAATTTATTAATTTGTTATATATTTTACCGTTGGATTTGAAATAACCTACTTTTTCACATTTGAATGGGTTGAAATGGGTTAAATGGGTCATGTCTAAGTTAACCCAGTAAAAGTTAATTATTAAACATGTTAAAGGTGCCTTGTTGTGTCACCTATTAATTATATGGGTTGGATTTGGGTTTTAGGGCTTGACCCATTTAATTAAGCAGGTCGGATTCAAGTCGACTCATATAGTCTAATACTCATGACATGACATGATACAAACATGACCCGCAAATATAAATTGCCACCCCTAGTCATAACTTAGGCATGGTTGAGGCCCAAATCGTCATAGCCATGACCATTCGACATTTTTCCTTTATGGTATCTCCACCCTATGTTCATGCCCTAGTGTTGTTAGTAAACTTGTAGGCAGCCTCAATATGGTGTGCAAACATACTTTCGGAGGATTTATACTTTAATGTGCGTAAGTTGTAACCTTTGTTTTGGGCATTTAAACTGGCTATTAGGTTGTTATATTTTTAGGAAAAATAAAGGGTTAATTACACTTTGCCCTCTCAAACTTTCGTTTAATTCATAATGTGTCTCCGAAACTATTAATTGCATCAAAGTGAACCCTTGAACTTTCAAAACTTTCCAATCCTCCCCTTCTGTCTATCAGCAATGTTAAATCTAACGAAAATTCACTCCACATGCTGCTCATGTACATAACATTCACTGTAAAAATGTAATTTTTATCTAATTTATTATCATTGACTATATAAAATAATATATGCTATCAATTAATAATAAATCATTAATCATTAAATAATTTTTTTATTAATTTATATATGGTTAATGAATATCAAATAATTTTATTGTGTACATAGATTATTCATACTTGCTTACAACTTAGGTATAAAATAATTTTATATGTGGTTAATGATTAATGATTTATTATTAATTGATAGCATATATTATTTTATATTTTATATGGTCAATGATAATAAATTAGATAAAAATTACATATTTGCAGTGAATTTTCGTTAGATTTAACGCTACTGGTAGACGAAATGAGGGGATTGGGAAGTTTTGAAAGTTTGAGGGTCCACTTTAATGCAATTAGTAGTTTCGGGCATATTGTGAATTGAGTGAAAGTTTTGGCCGGGGGGGGGGGGGGGAAGTGTAATTAACCCAAAAATAATTATTATTTTTTTATCTCACTTATTGACACACTACTGACATTGAAACTGGCCACATCATCAGTGTTTTTTTGTTTTAACTATTTTGGATTTCATATTAAGTGTTGTGTTTTTTTTTTTAACTGTTTTGGATCTCATATTAAGTGTTGTGTTTTTTTTTTTTTAACTGTTTTGGATCTCATCTTAAGTGTTGTGTTTACATACTAGCTTATAAATAGCATCATTTTATTTAAATTCGTCTGATGAGCCACTTAACCATGCTTGTCGATAAGTTTTTTTCTACCATCCCATCATCATATACTTTGCAAGGCTTATATATGATTTGGTCGTTGATCAGTATCTAACTTCGAACACAAGGTATTTGGGGTACTACATGTCCTAACTCTATGACTACTTAATAATTACTTGAGGTTTGTAGGAAATTACTTGTTTGGCTTTAAGCATCTTACATTTTCTAAGGTGTTTGAAATTGTAACCAAGATATTCCTCAATAATAAATTAGGTCTAATGATAAAATTACAAAACAATGTCCTCTTCGAAAAGAAAATACATAAAAAAACTATACAATATATCTTTTCCTTTTGAATGGTAAAACATACATTAACATTGGTAGACATAGTTATATATGAAATATAAATATTCACTTCCAAGCTTAACTATCAGAACTTATCCTTCAATGATTTTCTAAATAAGAGTATATAGTTTCTTGAATGTGAAATTCACACACTTTAACATGCTAGGATGCCATGAAATTTAATATATATAAAGATAGGAATAATGTGAGGGTCCCACTAGTGCAAGGGGATAGACCACCAATTGAGTTGAGTGGAAAGAAAGATGAGAGACACTCCATTGGCACGGCGAGGAGAATAGTTGTGGGTGCCACAAAGTGCAGCTAATCCAACTTGTGGGCGAGCGAGCACCTTGTAGATAGCCCGACAGACCTTGTAGGTAGAGATGAGCGTCTTGCCTTATAGTAGGCAAACTAGAAAAGTCATCTACTATGAAGGTGAGAACGAGGAGCTGAAGAGGCTAGTGGCTCTAATGAGATGAGCTACCATCCCAAGGCGAGCAACAGTTCAGGACGGACTGTGCAATTATGAAAAATTTCTAGAACTACACAGAAAGGACTCAGAAAAGTGGCAGTGTGGTACATGGATGCCCACACTCTATTTGAGAAGTGTCACATCCGAAGTGGGCCTACTAAAAGATTATGAGTTGGGAAGTCATATCATCTTAACCCAAAGGTATGGCCTGACGCCATGCGAAAAACACTCATTCAACGAGGAATTAAGGAGTTGGCTGACCGTAGGGAAGTGTGGACCATGCCTTAGTCGTCTGTCTCTGTCATCCTGCAGTATGACGGGCAAGGCTAAAAGACTCCTATCCAAGCATACCTAGAGTCAAAAGTATGTCAGAAGGACGTCTGACAGTCCTGCCTTATAAAAGGGATTTCAACATGGGACAAAATCTTACTTTTGAGATTCTAAACCCCCAAGATCTTGTGTAGCCACTCTAAACACCTAGAGTCAGAAGTATGTCAAAAGGACGTCTAACAGTCCCGCCCTATAAAAGGAGGCAATGAAGGAGTGGCACATCGATTTAATGAACTTGACCTTGTGATGTAAGTTAGCTTCTAAGAAAATACTGGAAAATGTGGGGTGAATGTTGTATGTAAGATGCATTTGCATATTATGTAACCTCTCCCTTTCTATGCATAAATAAAGTTGCTTTTATCATTATATTTATCTTATGCTCATTTCCTATTTTCGAGACTTTGAATATGTTTGCTATTTTCACTAAACCATGATCCCGATGTGAGTATCTGTATCTCTGTGTGAATAAGCGTACCGTGCTTCAATAATTATGGGACGGGATGGAGTTCTCTAGACCATTCCTTCGAGACGTCGCCACAAGCTTCAAACAGATAAGGGATTTCGTGTGAGTGATTGGGGTGGGACAGTATCGTACTTAGCCTCACCTGATAGTCGGGATATGGAAACCTCCATGTATCACATGATGGTGTCCTCGAGTTGGTTGGCCGGGTAGAAATTTATCCAATGCAACATGTGATCTTTGTATGAGAGTCGACCTGCGTTGGGGTCCATGCGAGCTGACTTGCACCAGGTTGGACAGATAGAAAGGATTTTCCCGAGTCCGAAGGTGGAGTGGCTTATCCCCTTGTTTTTTCATCAGGCAAGGAGTGTTTGTGAGACAAATATCTGTGTAATGAATATCTATGTGATGATGATTGTGCCTATGGAATCGACATAATGTGATGGATTTGACCTACAGGAGCAAAGGGTGATTCCTCTCCATATTAATACTTGTGATTTGAATAATAGTTTGCATAAGAGGGTAATTCATTTATAGGGTGATTCTTGGCCATACTTATATATATATATTTATATATATGTATGTATGTATTTCACTAAAAGGGTGATTCCTCGTCAAGCATATGAATCTGTGTCTATTAATCCTATTTACATGAAACTGTTCATTGCATCTTCAAGAACATTATCTCTCACTAGTCGTCTTTGTCATAGCTGTCTAACCTAGCTATGGTTTCATTCTTGGAACCACAGACTTTGATGCCTGTGGAAGAAGAGCCAAACTTGCGTAAACTCTGAAGGCTGAGGCTTGTCTCTGTACCCAACACATGCCCTTCCATTTGTTTGAGGCAAGCCAAGTCCCGATTAAACCTTGGGTGTTGACCATTTGGCTAGCACCCTTGGCACCAAGGAACCTCGACAAGACCTTTGCATGATGGATGAGGTGCCACAAATACCATAAAGAGTTTTAAAATAAGAATGTTTTAAAATCTTTATCCAACCTCAACAACATGAAATGAAAATAATAAACCATTAATTAGCTCAACTATATTTCTGGCCACAAGAAGAGATAATTCATACTTCAAAAAGTATATCGTTGGGCACTTGGAAACGACCCAAGCATGCAAAATCTATAGATCCAAAAAATATATATACAGTGTAAAGGACGTGTCTCACTTCCAGTCTGCATCTTTATCCTGCAAGTGATCCAAAGTGAGGTCGGCCTGGTTTGCTTGGGAACACTCCGATGCTTAAGTCAGTAAGAGTTTAGAAATGATTCAAAGATTAGAGAAATCAAAGTCAGATCGATCCCCCGCTATTGAGGGTTACCTGGTATATATAGAACCTTGTTACGATGTTTATCTGAGGTAGAGTTTATCGAGGAGTGAAGCCGAGCTTTTCAGTGCCACCTTGTGGCTGAACTGGTCACGTATCTGCATGGGATCCCTATTTTCCCGTAAGTGGTTATATGCGTATGTTGACTTGGTCAGGCTCTTGATTCTCCAGCTTCTTTTGTTTGGCTAAGGGCCTTTTTATATTTGGGCTTGTTTATTCAGAATGGGCTTCTTTACCATTATAGGCCCTCCAGCTATCCTACTAATTCTCTTCACCTTATGACGTACGGAATTAAATGTCTGCCAATGTTGTGTCTTTATAAGTAATATGTGATTCTTGCTGTGGGCCCTCGATCATGGGCTTGTGCTGTGTGTTTGGCGCGTAGGATGGCCACTGTCTGCCGGGATGGGCCCATTCTATGCATGTATAGTTAGGTTTCCGTTGACCTTTCACATTCTTCCTTTTCCCTCCTTTCTCCTTCTCTCTTAAAAAGAACACCCATAGTTTTTGCTGACGTGGTGACAAGGGAGAGGGTTTTCTTGTGACGGCAGCTTTTGCCCTTTTTGTCAGGTCATGATGCCCATGACTGTCGGCATCCTGCATTTGCTCTCCTTTAAATACCTCTTCCTTCTTTTCTTTATTTCTTCCCTTCGCTAGCTCTTCTTTCTGTGTTTTCCCGTCCGTGCTTCCTTTCCTGCTCTTGCCCTTTTTCTTGCCCCATTTTCTTTGCTTTCTTGCTCCTTTTCTTCTTTAACTTCAATGGCTGACAAAGGCGGTTCCTCCAACCCACATTTCTTTATCCCGGCAGGTACAGTTTTTTAGGGTCATAGATGGTGCTCTATTCTCCGAGAGAAAAATCTTCTTGGGCTTCGTGTAGAGCTTGGCATCCCTGCAAATGACAATATATTGATTCCCTCGCAAGGGTGCTGTGATAGCGAGGGCTACGTAGGCAAGACTGCTCAGTTCACCGTAATGTTTTCCCATGGATTGAAGCTTCCCTTTTGCCATCCTCTTCGCGACATCTTGGACTTGCTTGAGTTGGTGCCCGCTCAACTCCATCCTCACTCTTTTAGGACCTATCTTTGTGCCTGTATTGTCTATCACATGGTCCTGGAGCCCCTTGGGGATATTTACCCCGATTTGATTGCTCGGAAATTTTTAGCCTTTTATCATGTGCGGTCTACTAAGAGCAACATTGCTAGCTTCTGCAAGAGGGATAAGAGGCCTGCTTTGGCTCTTTTTGACGGCCTCCATTCCAACACTAAAGTTTGGAATACCAAGTTTTTCTTCATCACCGATACGGGCTAGGATTTTCCTACCGAGGAGGCCCTTAATCGAGATTTTCTGTCAGGGCGATCTGGCGCCCTGTTCCCGATGACAAAACTATGTGGGTGATCATGCCGCCTTTATCACGCCGGGAGTTGTCCCATATTGAGATTGTTCATTCCTGGGTGGAGGCCCATGATGAAGAAGTGTGTACTGATCTTTTGTTGACGCCTGATAACATCGATCGCTTCTTGATGTCTCCCGACCGTTCCCAGGCTCAAGGGCGTGAGTTTATGGTTTCGGAGCTGCTTCCTGCCTCTATCAAAAAACCGTCCAAAAAGACTACACCCTCTGTTGGACAAAAGGAAGATAGCCGCCTTGAGCAAGAAGGGGTTAAGAAGACAAAGAAAAAGTTCCAGAAGGACAGAGGCTAGGAGAAAAGAGAAGTAAGAAGTAAAAAGAGAAATGATGACGCGAACCAAAGAAAAATGGCTCATTCTGAAGGCTCTCCTCATTCTTCGCCCTTGCGAAAGAAAGCCATGGCGACTCTGGAGGGCCCCATGGTTCAAACGGCCACACCCCCATGAGCTATGGCGCCATTGGAGGGCGCCCAGGTGCACACTCCCATTCGTCAGCAGGAGGAATCTGCTGTGCATTCAAGGGGCGTCCAGGCTCAACGACCCTCCACGCCAAGTATTGCCGCCCGTCCCTCACCCCACGACTCCTCTGCGAAGCCGCGATCTTTCAGTCTTTTAGACGCTGAGGGTCTGGCTAGTATGGCCCTTTTTTATTTGGCCGCCACTTTTCAAGTTAATCCCTCATCTCTGAGATGTCACTATCAACTACTCCTGTCTCTGAGTTCTCTGTTGTAGAAAGCCGGGTGAGTGGTGGTGAGTTGGATGCAGAAGTGGCAGCTGCCCTGAACCTTGATGGCATTACAGGCCCAAAGGTTTGTAAGGACTTGGGCGCCCGAGGGGCAGAACTGATCGGCGCTGTCGAGCTTACGCCTTCCTGCCGTGAAGCTGCTTGTGCCAAGACGGAGGATCCATCCCTTCACATTGTTCCCCTCCCGAAGGGGAAAGGACAGACTCGCTCCAAGAAAAGGAAGGGGCAACCTTCCACAGGGAGAGGCTCACTCGATTGAAGATGATCCATCTCGGCTCCAGCCTCCCATCCCAATTATTTGCCTTGAGAGCCCGTCTGAGGAAGGGGCGGACTTAAACTTAGGACTTGCAATGGTCCCTTTGGTTGAATTTGGTCGTGCCGCTAGTGGTGAGGCCTCTTCCTCTTCTGCCAACACCCAGATCGAAGTTGTTGCTCAGATGGCCGATCACTTAAAAGATTGGTTTTCTAAGGTATTACTTAGCGTGTTTTTCTTTTCACTCTTTTCTGTTATCATGTAGTTTTGATTTTGGCGATCTCATTTTCCTTATAGGGGATCAATGACCTGGC
Organism: Pterocarya stenoptera; assembly: GCA_003123785.1. NCBI lineage: Eukaryota > Viridiplantae > Streptophyta > Magnoliopsida > Fagales > Juglandaceae > Pterocarya > Pterocarya stenoptera. The sequence goes on from QEOT01003227.1 coordinate 141,746, forward strand.
GACATGGATTGTGGCGGATCGTGTCCGCCTAGAAGAAGAAGCCCTTGAGCAGCGGAAGATGTGTGAGGTTGCAGAGCTTTCCGCCAAGGAATGATAGGTGGACAGGGCTGAGCTTGTCGCCCTGTCAGAGAGAGCAGGAAGAGGAGCAGTCAAAAGGTCATTCTCACTTGCTTCAGGGAGACTTAGAGATTCAGGAAGAGGAACTCCATCGACTTCGCGAATCCGATCGCCTTGCTCGACTGGCAAAGGACCGAGATGCTCACTCCCTGCAGTTTCTTCGATCTGAGAAGGATTTGGCGAGGTCTCAACTTTTCGAAGTTCGATAGAAGTCTGAAGCCGAGGTGTCCACCCTCAAGTCTGAACTTGCTGCCAACAACCAGGACCGGGACTCAGCTCGCCAAGAGTTGAGTTGTTCGTAGGAGCAGGTTCGGGAGTTGTCTCACCAGCTGGCAACCGCAATGGAGAAGGCTCGCCTTACTACCCTCGACCTCTCTATGGTGCAAGGGAGTCTGCAAGATCTTGAGGAACGTCATAGCAAGTACAAAGAAGACCGTAAGGACGTGGATGAAGAGCTTAGGAAGGCCATGCTACAAGCGGAGGCCTGGGAAAAACGCCTGACTAGAAAAAGAAAAGATCTTGCAGAAGTCCTGGTTGAGATTGAGCGCTTGCGTAACCTGTTGGCTTGCATTCTCGATACCAAAAACTGTGCCTTCNTGGTTGAGATTGAGCGCTTGCGTAACCTGTTGGCTTGCATTCTCGATACCAAAAACTGTGCCTTCGGCTATGGTTATGGCACCGGCATTCTAAGGCTTAAGTCCCGCCTTCTGACGAACCCTGCTACAGACCTCATGAATTTGGACCGGGAGCTATTTGTCCCTGAGGAGAGTAGTCGTCGTCAGGCTGACAAATTTGGGCAGAAAGAGATGCCCGATGCCTTTATAGGAATTCCTCCCTCGCCGCCACCTGATGACGCTCCGTAGCCCCTCTGCCCCCTTCTATTTTTCTTTGTATTCATTTTTGCTTTGATGTATACCCTTCTCTTTTCCTTTTGATGTTGGACCAAAACTCGTAATGTAATGCATTTGTCAAGTACTTTTCCGTGTATATTGAACTCTTTTATCTTATTAGGATTGCTTTCATCTTAGCTTTTGGCTGCTTGAGATTTTGTATGTCACGCCCCGTTTTACTTGGCACCATAAGCCACCAAGTTTTTCCTTTTGCGTTTAAGGGATGGGGTGGTCTGAGGACCTACGCGCCCTTTTTTACCTGGCACCACAAGCTGTTATGGCTTGTCTTTGGTGTTTTAGGAATGGCGTGATCTGAGGACCTACGCGCCCTTTTTTACTTGGCACCACAAACTGATGTGGCTTGTCTTTGGTGTTTTAGGGATGGCGTGGTCTGAGGACCTACGCGCCCTTTTTCACTTGGCACCACAAGCTGTTGTGACTTGTCTTTGGCGTTTAAGGGATGGCGTGGTCTGAGGACCTACACGCCCTTTTTACTTGGCGTGATGTTTTCCGTCTACTGAGAGCTTGTCATCAAAAGGAAACGCAACAAGTTATGAACAATAATAGGGTGATCAAAGATATCCTTGCATTTACGAGCATAAACGTAATAAATCAAGTATGGAAAACATGGAATTTAACAGAAGTAAAAATACTGCAAATCTATTGATAGAATTTCTTCAAGTGCTCTGCGTTCCATGGATGGGGTAGTTCCTTGCCCTGGCTGTCCTTTAGTCAGTATGACCCAGACCTATTGTTGGCTATCACCAGGTAGGGTCCTTTCCATCGAGGCCCCATCTTTTCTTCACCCTGGGTGGTCACCCC
>QEOT01003227.1:149234-166941 GCA_003123785.1 Pterocarya stenoptera
CGACAAGGGTGATCTTCTCATCTTAATCGTCCGTCGTCAAACGTTCTTTGTTAAAACGTGTAAGATAGGTCTTCAGGTCTTCATCTTCTCCTTGTTTAACCGTTAACAGATAGGCGGCTGGGCATGAACTGTGTTAAGAACTGTTTAGCCAGTTCTTCGAAACTGTCTATCGATCTTGGCTGGAGGGTCCCGAACCATCCTCTCGCCGTCCCCTTCAAAGTCAACGGAAAAGCCCGACATGCTATCTCATCAGGAAAGCCGTGGAGTGTAATATGGGCTTTGAAGTTCTCCAAATGGTCTACTGGATCTGTGGATCCATCATACAGGTCTACCTGGGGCACCTTGAATTTTGGCGAGAGGGGAACGACCATAATTCGTTCGCTATACGGCAGATCTGTTTTACCGAGCAGGCATTCGACCAAAGAGGATCCTCTTATCTTCTTCGCCATCTCTTCGTATTTCTCTACCAGCTCTCTTAATTCATCTTGCATCTTTTCTTTCTCCGTTCGTTCCAGATTCGACTCCATATTGGACAGTGCTCTCCTTCTCCTTGTTCACTATGAGCAGGTACGGCGGTATTGCTAGATTCAGCATTCCTTCGTCGTAGGTCGTCATTCTCCCTTTTCAAAATCTCCATTGCTTCCAATGCTTGCTTCAATCTTTCCTCGGCTGCTGCTAGTCGTGCTTCAACAGATGGATCCATTGCTCGGCGCACTACAGAACAGGTTACAGTTGGCATGTGAGAATCACGTAAAGAAAAATTACTGCGATCCCACAGACAGCGCCAATGTAAAGGACGTGTCTCACTTCCAGTCTGCACTGTTATCCTGCAAGTGATCCATAGTGAGGTCTGACTGGTTTGCCTGGGAACACTCCGATACTTAAGTCAGTAAGAGTTTAGAAATGATTCAAAATCAGATAAATCAAAGTCGGATCGATCCCCCGCTATTGAGGGTTACCTGGTATATATAGAACCTTGTTATGATGTTTATCTGAGGCAGAGTTTATCGGGGCGTGAAGCCGAGCTTTTCGGTGCCACCTTATGGCTGAACTGGTCACGTATCTACATGGGATCCATATTTTCCTGTAAGTGGTTATATGCGTATGTTGACTTGGTCGGGCTCTTGATTCTCCAGCTTCTTTTGTTTGGCTAAGGGCCTTTTTATATTTGGGCTTGTTTATTCAGAATGAGCTTTTTTACCATTATAGGCCCTCCATACAGCTCCAACAAAAAAATACAAGGATCTAAAATGAAGAGAGAAATCATATGTCTGGCCCACAGACAGGCCGTGGGTATTGATGTCTTATGAAGAAGAGGAGGAAAAAGAAGAAGTCTTGGGATAAAAAAAGTCTAAGAAGATGAAGAAGAGACGAGAAGGAAAGGAAGAGACACATAGAGAAGGAGAAGGGTTTATCGACTAAAATTATGTATGTTGTTCGAACTTAGTTCACACTATTCGAACGTTAAATGATATAGTTCGAATGAGTTCGAATCTTAATTGATTTACTACTATCATTTTGTGCATATTGCATTATTTTATTTATTACATTACTGACGGGCTTTTTTGCATTTATTGGAAGATATTAAAAATGTCCCAAATAACAATAAGCTGGAAGTGCGGTACGGAATTAGGAACTCCACAGTCCACACCCCACAGGCCATGGGGTTTGCACTGTTAAGGCTGACTGTGAGGTCAAAATTTATAGGTTCGACTCTCTGAGATGGAAGGGCAGTCCTTGAGGTATATCTTTATTGATAGATGATGGAACTAGAACATATACGTATATAAAAGGAGAATTTATTTAAATATGTTTCGAGAGTTCTACATTAATATGCGGGGCATGCCACAGTTTGCAAATAGTCATACCATATCTATACATGGAGTGCAGATGGAGATCTCAGCAAGTGTCTTTGGTGAGCTACTGCAGATCCCTCGAGTATCTGATCAGACTCTAGGGCATCTACGAGTGATGCTCCTGCTGAAGATCAAGCAACGAACGTAAATGGTGCCCCATCCAACAATGATGACTCATTTGAACTTCACAGGTAGATACCGCGCGCATAGCTTTTGAGACAAAGAACTCCTTCAACCAGAATGCATGCCTTGCTCCCATTCTTCAAGATGTCACAATTCATAGTTGCAACAAATATAACATATGACTAACAGTGAAAAAAAATAAAAATTATAGAACATGACCTTATTGCATAATTTAGGAAAAAATAAATTCAATCAATCAATATAATAATATAATTTAATTAACAATAAATTCAATTTTATAAAAATTGACTCAAAAGAGAAAAGAGAAAATTGACTTAAAAGAAAAAATTGACTCATCTGAACTGTTTATCCAAATCCAACCTTCACCATGAGAAGTATCCGGGCTTTCCAATTAATGCTCTCTCTCTCAATGCAAATTGATTGGGAGTACTCTCGCAAACATCGCCGAAAATTAGATCAACAAGAAGGATGTTAATAATGGTACTACACTTGACTTTGAAGTCTTCGCATTATTTCCACATGCAAGCTGCATAATTTCAAAGACGACGGTGGGCGTATGCTTGACTTTAACAGTCTTCCAGTTAAAGAATTGAATGCATTTCACTTTTATATCTAAAGTAACATCTCTGCATTAATTATGAATTCGATTGTAGTTGTTTTATTTTTATTCTTTGACAGGTGAAGTATATATGGAAAAACATTCACGTGCACTTTCAAATCCAATTTTACATCCAATTATTCTACTGCATTAATCTTAAAAGAAGTATTAAGATATAATTAAATAATTAAATTTATTTTTCATCAATTTTAATTTTTGGAATAAGTGGCAATATAATTACATAATATCAGAGCAGAAATCTTAAATCAAAATTATGACTCTATATTCTGCATATTTAATTAAACATTCTATGTTTCAAGACTTGATCTTATTGACACATAAGAGTGAGTGTTAAAATATAATTTAAATAATTAATTTCACAATTTCTCATCAGCTTAAACTTTTAGACGAGTAATGATCTAATATAAATAAATAATTGAGGTTGATTTCTTTAAGTATTCTCTTAATCATTCGATTTTTCAAGTTGCTTGATCATATGATTATCCTTTAATTTGATTCCCTTGATCTCATGGCAAAGAAAATTTTTAGAATAGAATATATGTCCACCAAATCTTGATAAAGCCCCTATGTAATCCATCTTTCTCTTCAATCTAACTAGCTCCGTTTGCTTACACAATATTCTTATCTCATCTTATCTCAATCATTACAATTTTTTCAAATTCTTATATAAAAATATAATAAACAATTCAATTTTTTCAAATTTTAAAATAAAAATAATACTAAAAAATATATTCTAACAATATTTTATTCAATTACTATTCAAAACATCTCATCTCATCTCATCATCTCAACTGTGTATCCAAACCCAATCTAAATCTTTAGTTACCCTTCCAGCTGATCTCTGATCTCTAACTTCTTTCACTCACTCCCCGTGAATCTAAATTAAGGAAAAATCTTTTAGTCAGTACATCTGTTCTTGGGCTGAAATCAGCCTCCAATAAGAGCCGACCACGTAATTTTTGGGCATTGAAGCTTTTGTTCTGTAGTTGTTGCTGCTATTGTCTTTTGCCACGTAAAAAATCTTCTATGATTTTTTTTTTACATCATTTTTTAACACTTTAAAATATTTTTATAAAAAGAAAAAAATTCATAATATTATTAAACAATATTTTCTTAATCATTAAGTAAAAAAAAAACTAAAAAAAGACCCAATTGGGCAAAAAAAATGACAGCCCAAATGGGCTCCTTAGCATCTTTCTTCTTTCATTTATGTAGAGAAATGTGGAGATAAGTAGAGATCATTTTTCTTTATAGATGTCTATTTCCTTCTCTAGAGGTCCTATTGCTTTTACATTTTTATATGTCAGTCAATCTCTTTTAATTTTATCTCTTTCTTATAATCTTATATCTTTCTTTTAATCCGAGCAATAGGCTTCTAATGAATTAGATCCGATTTATTTTAGAGTTTTGTTATGTACAAGCAAATTTACATATCAATTTGCGTACCAATGCTTTTACCTTTATATTCTAAATTCAAATTAGCATTATTTTCAATAAAGTCTACTTTCTAACCAATCATATTGAATAAGTGCGCGTACTAGTACGCAGAATCGCTTACAACTAGATTTTTCTTTTATTTTATATCCCACACCTCACGCATGACTAAAAAAGCCTAATTCATTTTATATATATCCCACACCTAATGCATGCATAAAAAAGTCCATTAATTGGCCATTATTGGATGGTCATGCACCCCATATTCAATGGTCTTGCGTCAATTTCCTTCCCCATAATCCGGTCTGCATTATTAATAATCATTACGATCTGCGCTTTGTTTAATCTTATCATCACCAAACTCATGTTTCAGCACTACCATTCTTGTTCAAGAAAAACACTCATCTCTCTCTCTCTCTCTCTAATCAAGCTCCCAAAAAATGAACCTGCTTCTGCTCCTGATCACGATGACGATCTTCTTCCTCCTCTTGAAACTCCTGCACTCAGTTTTATGGTTGCCGTGGAGAGTCCAAGTCTCCAACACCATTTCCGCAGGCAAGGCATACGAGGCCCTCCCTACCGTCCTGTTGTCGGAAACATGCCGGAGATTCGCCGGATGATTACGGAAGCTCAGTCGAAGGCCATGTCTTGGGACGACCATGACGTCCATCACCGGCTGACTCCGTACCATTCCGAGTGGTCGGCTGTGTATGGGAGGACGTTTCTGTATTGGCTCGGGTCTATCCCCAGGCTGGCTATCACCGATCCTGACATGATAAAGGAGGTCCTCATGAACACAAGTGGATCATTTGAGAAGATTGACGTTACCCCTCCGGTTAAGATGTTCTTTGGACAAGGAATACTTGCATTGAAGGGTGAGAGATGGAGCCTTCACAGAAGAATCGCAAACCAAGCTTTTAAGATGGAGAAAGTAAAGGTAATTTTTCAATACCAATACTAGTACACTTCGTATTCGATCTTTCTGATCTTTTTCATCAGTAAACTAAAATTCATTAAATATTATAATAATCATTTATGCTTTGTATATTCATTTGATGGCAGGCTTGGGTGCCAGAGATTGTGGCTAGTACTAGACAGATGCTCCAAAAGTGGGAAAAAGAGAGAGGAGGAAGAGACGAATTCGAGATGGAAGTGCATAAAGAATTTCATAACCTTTCAGCGGACATAATATCTAGAACTGCATTTGGAAGTAGCTTTGAGGAGGGGAAGAGGATCTTCATGTTACAAGAGCAGCAACTACGCCTCGTCTCCCCAGCTTTCAGAAGCGTCTACCTTCCTGGTTTCAGGTGATGAAGTACATATTCAAGATTCTCATCATGGACATATATTATTAGAACCGGATCGAGTACTTGTACCAAAGTCCTCTAGCTTTTATTTGCCTTGCTATTATATATTCCCTATTCGATGAGATCATGAGAATGATGGTCTCTCCATGTACTCCCGGGGTATATTCATGAAAGTCTAGTGATTTTGACAAATGCGTTTTGCGAAAAAAATTATAGGCCTAACTCATCTCATAAAACCAATTCTACAAGAGAGAATTGTTCATTCTTAAACATATCCAAGACCTTGTCCACAAGCAATGTGAAATTATTTTTTAACATTTTGTTCTAAATTATATGGACTATTTGCCTTCAATGAACAAAGAATAGTAAGGTTCTTTATCCTGGATCTTGTTATTTCCAATCACACTAATTGATACGACATATTTTAAGTAGCCCTAAAAGTCTACAATTTAAGTATAAAACTGCTTATTCTTCTCTCTGCCTTTCCTAGTGGGAGGCTAAGGTGAAATGGGGGGGACCACACTTTTCCTAACGGAATAGTGGTGGGAACAAGAGTTCGTACACAGCAGGAGGGTGGTTACGTAGCAGGTAGACAGAAGAGCACGATGGTCTACAGAGGTGACGAATTCCAGTGAGTTGCTTGGGCAACGGAAACTACAGAGGCAGATTCAGGTGTGAAGGTGAAGGAGATTTTTGTGATGAATGACATAGAGGAACAATGGGGGAGACTGCTTGACAGAGGAGGAAGGGGAAGCTATAGTCATTGATGATTCTGTCAATGAGGTAATATGGTACAAGGGTGACTGTAGCTTAGTAGGGAAGCTATGCATGGAGAGAAGTATTGGTAGAATGGTTATCGAAGAAACCATGAAGAAGGTCTGGAGAATAAGCAAACCTGCTAAGTTTGCTGAGATAGGGAATAACATGTTCTCTATAACCTTTGCTAACCAAGCAAATAAGCAGCGAGTATGGAGGGGAAAACCATGGTTGTTTGATTCACACCTACTAGCCTTGAAACTGTTCGATGAATATACACCACCGCTGAAAATGAAGTTTGACAAGGAAAGCTTTTGGATCCAAATGCATAACATGCCACTAGCATGTATGAATGAGGATCATGGAAAACAAATAGGGAAAACCATAGGTACAGTAGAAGAGGTGGATGTAAAAGAGGATGGGAGTGGGTGGGATGAGTTTCTAAGGATCCTTATCAATATTGATCTTACGAAACCCCTGGCCAGCGGTAGGACAATCACAATGAAAGATGAAAGGTTGTGGATTCCAGTGAAATATGAAAAGTTGCCCAGAATCTGTTTTGAGTGTGATTGCATAATGCATGGCACAAAGGATTGTGCAAGGAAGGTGGGGGAGAAGCAACAGTTTGGTGTTTGGATAAGGGCTTAAACAAAAATGGGGACTAAAGTAAAAATTAGAGAAGGAGGTGTGGAAGGAAAGTCGAGAGTAAAGAATGAGGGAGCTGGATGGGAACAGGCAGGGAAGCATAAGGCTGAGGGAGAGAATACTAAGGGGAATGAGGGAGAGCCAAACAGTGAAGAAGAGAAAAATGATAGGGTGAATTCAGAGACAGAAGGGGGGGAGATGAAGAGAGTATAGCAGGGGAAGAAGGGAGGGTAGTAGTAGTAAGAGGGGTAGAGGAGATTAAGGAAAAAGACATAACTGATAATGGTAGTTTGATCAATAACATTCAGGTGAAGGGGAGGTGGAAAGAACAATTAGAGAGAAAGGGGAGGAAACATACAAGAGTGGTGGGTATATTACTAGAAAAAGAAGGAAGGAAGTGGAGTTGGGGTTAGAAGCAGATTTAAAGAAGAACAAAAAAGGGAAGTTGTGTAAGGAAGGCTCAGAGATAATTTCTCAACTTTTATTGGTGGAGGCTGGTGACCAACCCCACCAATCCCAATGAAAACCTTAAGTTGGAATTGCCGGGGGCTTGGGAACCCCCAGACAGTTCAAGATCTCTGCCAAATGGTGGAGGAAAAGAAACCCGATATAGTTTTCTTAATGGAAACTAGGTTGAAAGCCAATAAGTTTGATGGTTTGAAGAGGAGAATGAAGTGTGAAGGATGCTTTGTGGTTGAACATATGGGATTAAAAAGGGGATTGGAAATTTTATGGAATAGTAGAGTGCAGCTAGAAGTATTGAATTTCACCCAAAGACATATAAATGTTTGGATATCAAGTGAGGAGGATAGATCGAGGTGGTTACTGACCTGTTATTATGGCCATCCTGAAACCCACAAAAGGGCTTAAGCTTGGGACATGCTAGCTTCACTAAAGCCAAAAGGGTCTCAAGGGTGGTGTGTGTTAGGAGATTTCAATGAGATCCTAACCCATGATGAGAAGGTAGGGGGAAGACCTAGACAAGAGAAACTTATGGAGAATTTTAGAAGGGTACTGGAGAAGGGGAATCTGATAGATTTAGAGTGGAAGGGCAGCAAGTTCACCTGGAGTAACAGGCATGAGGATGACACTTTCACCAAGGAAAGGTTGGATAGGGTATTAGCAAACTCTAATTGGGCCCAACTGTTCAAGGATTATTGGGTGGAAGTGTTAACTGGGAGGAGCTCTGATCATAGACCAATTCTGTTGGTTATGAACAGAAGGGATACAAACAAATGGAAGGGGAGTAAGGCTTTCAAATATGAAGCGAGTTGGCATAAGGAAGAGGGTTGTGAAGAAGTAATTAAGGAGGCATGGGAGGACACTGAAGGAAGGAGAGGGACACAAAAACCTATATTAGAACAACTGGAGGGATGCAGAGGGGCACTTTTGAGCTGGAGCAAACAATTCAGCAAGGACAGAAGCAAGGAAATAAAAGAAAAATCTGAGGCTTTGAAGAGGCTAGAAGATGAAGAGAGTAGTCAAAACTCAGCTGAGATAAAGAAGCTACAGAAAGCAATTGGAGAACTACTTGAGAAAGAGGACATTAAATGGAAACAAAGAGCCAAAAGAAACTGGTATGCCTTTGGGGACAGAAACACCAAGTACTTCCATGCCTGTGCAAACCAGAGGAGACAAAAAAATAACATTAAACAGATTGAAGATGGGCAAAGGAGGATTTTTAAGGGTCAAGTCGAAATTGATAAGGCTTTCAAAGCTTATTTTGAGAACTTATTCACTTCAACCCAGCCAAGAATAGCAGACCTGGAGGATTGTTTGAAACACTTAGAGCCTCGAGTTACAAGGGAAGCTAATGGCAAACTGCTTAGGCCTTTTTGCATGGTGAAGATCGAAGAAGCTATCAAGAGCATGGCACCTTTGAAGTCCCCAGGACCAGACGGCTTTGGAGCTTGTTTCTATCAAAACCATTGGGGATTAGTTGGAGGAGATGTGTGTGCGGCAGTGCTAGAATATCTTAATGGTAACATTCCTTTCCATCTTGTTAACTCAACCTACATAGCTCTTATTCCCAAGACAAAAGACCCCAAAATAGTCAATGAATACAGGCCCATTAGTCTGTGTAACGTGTTTTATAAAATTGTGTCCAAAGTGATTGTTAACAGATTCAAAGGAGTTTTGACAAAAATCATCTCAGACAATCAAAGTGCCTTCATTCCTGGTAGAATCATAACTGATAACATAATGATTGCTTATAAAATCTTGCATAGTATGAAGGTGAGGAAGAAGGGGAAGAAAGGGAATATGGCCATCAAGCTTGACATGTCCGAAGCTTATGATAGAATAGAGTGGCCTTTTGTGGAAGCAGTCATGAAGAAGCTTGGTTTCTGTGATGAGTGGACAGATCTAGTTATGAAATGTATCACTTCAGTATCTTACTCAGTGTTAGTCAATGGTAAGCCAAGTGCAAAAATCCTTCCTTCAAGGGGATTGAGATAAGGAGATCCCTTATCCCCTTACTTGTTCATTTTGTGTGCTGAGGGATTGAGCTCATTACTTAACTACTCATATTTGCAAGGGGGAACAAAAGGGGTCACAGCTGTGAGAGGGGGTCTCAGAGTAAACCATCTGCTATTCGCAGATGACTGCCTTTTATTTGGGAGAGCTAGTGTGGAGGAATGGAAGACTTTGCAAGTGTTGTTATCAAGATATGAGAGAGCTTCAGGGCAGTTTCTGAATAAAGAAAAGACTGATGTTTTCTTTAGTTCCAAAACTCCTGAGGGGGACAGAAACTTAATCCTAAGGGAAGGGGGATCTCTGGTACAAAATGGTAGTTTTGAAAAATACTTAGGTTTACCCACCATGGTTGGTAGATCCAAGTATAACACCTTCAGAATTATTAAGGAGAGAGTGTGGCAGAAAATTAATAATTGGAAGAATTGTTTTCTTTCGGGGGCAGGCAAGGAGATCATGATCAAGGCTATTTTACAAGCCATACCTTCCCACACAATGAGTGTCTTCAAGCTGCCTAACAAACTTTGCAAGGAGTTCAATGTCATGCTTTCAAATTATTGGTGGGGAAATCAGCAGAAACCCAAAGGAATTCAATGGAGAAGTTGGGAAAAAATGGGGAAAGCCAAAGGTAAGGGAGGGTTGGGTTTTAGGGATATGACAAGTTTTAACTTAGCCCTCCTAGCAAAACAGGCGTGGAGATTGTTACATAACCCTCATTCTTTGGTGGCCAAGATTTACAAAGAAAAATACTTTAAAAATTCTTCCATCACAGAAGCTAGTTTAAGGAATGCTCCTTCTCTAATGTGGAGGAGTATTTGGAGCTCTTTGGGTCTTCTAAATGAGGGGTTAAGGTGGAAAGTAAGGAATGGAGAAAAAATCAACATTTGGGGTAAAAAATGGTTACAAACCCCCTCAACCTTCAGGGTACAATCACCTATCTCGATCCTGGATGCAAATGCAAAAGTCAGTGAACTGATTGATGATGATTTAAAGGAATGGAATGAAGGGCTAATTAAGACAGTTTTTAGCAAAGATGAAACTGAGCATATTTGTGGTATTCCAATTAGCACAATGGGAGTGGAGGACAAGATGATATGGGGTCTCTCATGTAAAGGAGTCTTCTCTGTCAAGAGTGCTTACTTTCTAGAGGAAAATAGAAAGAAGGATGTGAAGGGGGAGTCATCAAGAGAGGAGGTGATGGACAGTAGGTGGAAGTCTATATGGGACATGAAAGTTCCTGGAAAGGTCAAGTTTTTCATGTGGAAGGCAGGGAACAATCTTCTGGCAAAGAGAGGCAACCTTTTTGCAAAAAAAGTCATTGATAATCCTTTATGTCCTATCTGTTTGAGTGAGGAAGAGTCAATTATGCATGTCCTTTGGCACTGTCCAGCAGCCAGTGATGTGTGGGTCGAGTCTCTTAGAGCAACTCAGAAGTGGAATGTGAGTGAAGTAGACCTGCTGAAGTTATGGGAAGAGTTGGCAAGGAAGATTAACAAGAAAGAATTAGAAGAAGTTGCAGTCATCATGAGGGGTTTGTGGATGAGAAGGAACAAGTTTATTTTTTAAGACAAATTCTCTAGCCAGGGAAGTGTTATTAGAACTGCACAAGAATTTTTGAGAGAATACAGTGCTACAGAGGAAGGAACAGCAGAGCTAGGAAGGCCTTACAACAGTTTGATACCAGCCCAGAAATGGCTACCACCAGGAGAAAACAGCTTCAAAGCGAATTGGGATGCAGCTTGTGACACCAAGCACAAGTAAATGGGCATAGGTGTTATCATTTTAGATGAAAAGGGGGATGTCATAGCAGCTTACAGTGGAGCGAGAGGGAATGTGGATCAACCAGTAATAGCAGAAGGTTACGCACTTAGGAAAGCTTTGGAACTGTGTAGGGACTTGGGACTTAACAAGGTAACTTCTGAAAGGGATGCTCAGACAGAACATTGTGAAAGCAGTTCTTAACTCAGATGAAGACTTGTCTCATCATGGCAGCATTATTGAAGACTCAAAATCTATTCTAAGTATTTGGTCCAATTGGACAGTACAGTATACACACAGGAACATAAACACAGTAGCTCACAATTTGGCTAAGGCAGCATTACATTTAAATGTAGAGAAAGTTTGGATAGAAGAAGCACCAATCTCTGGTTTTTCTTGTTTACTGAAAGACAAGGAAGGCATTGTAGACACTGTTCTATGAATGAATGAAAGTATGAGGTTTATTTTCAAAAAAAAAAAGAAGTATAAAACTACGTAAAATTTGATATATCAGTTGGCCCTAGGACTAATTAAAAGGACGATGAGAGTCGCAATGAAAAACATTAATACTTGTGAATGAATGATATATACATACATTTGTAGCAGGTTTTTACCCACTAAGAATAATAGAGAGGCGTGGAGGCTTGAGAAGGAATCACGAGAATCCATTCAGACGTTGATTATAGAGAACAATAAAAGAAAGGGGAGAGAAAGTGCAGAAAATTTACTTGGTCTCTTGCTATCTTCTCACAAGAATCACGATGGTACAGAAGAGAAATTAGAGGCGACGGAAATCATAGATGAATGTAAGAATTTCTACTTTGCAGGAAAGGAAACAAGTGCTAATCTTTTGACTTGGGCACTCGTCCTTCTAGCATCACATCAAGAATGGCAAAGTAAGGCACGGGAAGAAGTCTTCAAGGTTTTTGGAGATAATCAACATCCCACAGCTGAAAATTTAAACCATCTTAAGATAGTGAGTTCAAATATTCCTCACTTTCCTGTCCATTATTGTTGCATCAACAAGCTTTCATTTCATTGATAAAACTAGTCGTCACATGTACGTGCCAAAAAAAATTGCTATCTCAAAAAGTTCAATTTTTTTTAGTCACTTCAACTCATGATTTCTTTCCATTCTATCTCAAATTATGGAAATATGTCCGTAATTTGTACTTGATGATCTATCCCAATAATCATTCGTCTAAAATATTTTCTGCAATTAGAAAATAGAATAACACAATGTGTCAATAATTTTCCTAGGTCCTTATTTATTCATGATTATGCATCAACCCACCAAAATATGACAACTGCTAACAATGACATACTTGTAAGCTAGACATTATAGGCCTTATTCTGACTTGTTCCATGATATTTTAATCACTCGAATAGATATTTAGCTTTAAATGGATGGCAAGCTATGCTCAACCATGAAATAGTCTAGATTTCTTCTTGTTTTTTCAACAGGTGAGTATGATACTGAATGAGGCACTTCGTCTCTACCCTATGGCTACAATGCTGCAGCGACAAACAACCAAACGAGTTAAGTTAGGGAAACTCGACATTCCAATAGGAACACAACTCAGTTTGTTCACGACTGCTGTCCATCATGATACTGAGTTATGGGGAAAAGATGCACATAAATTCAATCCATTGAATTTTTCCGAGTCTCGAAAGCGTTTAGCCTCGTATTTTCCATTTGGGTTGGGACCCAGAATCTGTGCAGGTCAAAATCTAGCCCTGGTTGAGACAAAGGTGGCACTGGCTATGATTGTCCAACAGTATTCTTTCATCACGTCGCCAGCTTATGTTCATGCGCCGATGATATTTATGAGCCTTCAACCTCAACATGGTGCACAAATCCTGTTTAGGACGATTACTGCTTGAAACCTGCAGCCTCTTGAGCGCGCATGCCACAACCTATGTTCATGGCGCAATTTGGGAATGCTTGTGTACGTACGTGTTTGTTTTTTATTTCCTCAAATATCGTTTGTTGCTTCATGAGTTTGGATGTTATGTGTTTTCATAAATGGATATTTGTAAATAGTTGTGAAGAGTTTTTGAGATATTTTTATTAGTTTTTATTAGTTTTTATGGAGGGCCATGTAAGTAATATTTTTATTAAAAATAACCTAACAACCAGCTCGTGTAAGTAATATTTTAATAGTTTTGTTTGGTTTTAATTTTTTTTTTTCTGAGTTGATATTTGAGTTTAGGACAAAATTTACCTGAGGAATGTAAATTTTGGTAATTTTTGGACTTAGGATGTGAAATCCTTCAGTTAGGGGTAAAATGGTCATTTTTCCACATGTAGAGGGTAAAATGGTAATTTTAGTTGTCTCTTTTCAAATTTCTAATTGTTAGTAATTAAATTTCTAACTTTTAGAATACCCTCTTACAGTTCCTCGTGTTTCACGATTTATTTTCATTAAACGCGACGATTGAGGTAAGTTAGCTCTTAACTTACTATCAGTTTACTGTGTATGTGTAATGGGTAAGGAAACTATAATTTATATTTTTATTTTGTTATCTATGCCATGTCATTAGATGTTTATCTGTTACATGAATTATTCTGTCAAGAAATACTTATCTATTACATAATATATCTGTCACATTTTACTATCTGTTGCAAGTATGTCACATTATGTATGTCATCTGTTACATGTGTGTCATATCATATAATATTTACTGTCACATGTTATGCCATGTTACAAAATATTTACTGTCACATGTTATGTTATGTTACAAAATATTATCTGTTACACGTATGCCATGTTATGAAATGTTGTCTATTACACTAAAGTCCAAAAGTATGTCATGTTAGTCATCTTACGTTCATGTCACGTTATGCTATGTCAGGACTTTTATCTTTTCGTATTCATGTCATCCTGTCTCGTCAGGCTTGTTAAGTTATTCATGTCAATCACGACCCTAAGCGCTAGGATGGGGTAATATCCTAGTGGAACTCCTTTGTTCACGCTGGAGTGTTTAAATAAGTGTAAAATTCCCTGGGTTGATGAAGTACAGTCAATAGGTTGCGAATGGGGCCTAACTAGCTGGTCACCGGAGCGCGCCAGGCACTAACGCCGATGGAGCAATACCTTATTTTACGTGTGTTCACAGCAAGTATGACACAAACAATTCATGGGACCACAACAATTGTGGAGCATGAAGTATGGGGCCACAACAACTGTGGAGCATACACTACGTGAGACACAGCAATTGTGACACGTAGAATATGTGGGGCCACAACAACTGTGGAGTATGTATTAACGCACTCACAGCTGGTATAGATACCTGTGTTGTGATGCGCTAATCGGCAGGGATACACGGCTCAAGGGAACCCGTGTAGCACCCATATGGTCAGTTAAATGATTAAGTTTATTGAATAAGATTTCAAGTTCATGTATTTCATGTTATGTTATGTTCAAGTTTACGTTTATGTCAAGTTTCAAGTTTATGTCACATTCATGCTATGTTTCAAGTCTATGTTATGTTTCAAGTTCATGTTCATGTCAGGTTATGTTCACGTTCATGTTACGTTCAAGTTCACGTTTATGTTATGTCATGTTCACATTCACGTCATGTTTCAAGTTCATGTTTATGTTATGTTATGCTCAGGTTCATGTTATTTTCAAGTTCATGTTCAAATTATGTATGTTCACGTTCATACTATGTTTCAAGTCCATGTTATGTTTCAGGTTTACGTTCATGCTATGTTGCTAGTCCATGTTGTGTTTTAAGTTTACGTACATGTTATGTCATGTTAAGCTAAGTTTCAGTTTTAATTCAAGTTATGTCAGCTCATGCCATCTTCTGTCAAGTCACGTTATGCTTATTAGTTCATGCCATGTTATGTTAAGTTATGTTATGTTATTATTGATTTTGATTATGCATTTATGATTTTAATACCATGCATGCATCATTAACCTGTGTGAAAGTTTCCTGTTAACTTGCTGAGATTTGTAATCAAATCTCACTGTGGTAGTCCCAACTACCATTCCCCCCGAATGGTAGGTGATGTGTCAGGATCAGAGCAGGGAGCAGATGATTGAGCTGCATAATTGCATATTTTATCTATGTAAAACCAATAATTTTTAATTGTTTTATTATTTTATCATTGGTTTTAGATGGATAAATTGATTAAGAGGCATAAATCCAAGTTGTGAATTAAATTGATTAAAAGCATAGTTTATGTTTGATTTTGTAACTTGTGATTTATTTGGACAATAATTTCTCATGCACAACATACTTTTAATGTTTTATTTTCATCTCTTGTTTAATTTAATTTATTTTAGTTTCTTTATCTTATTTTATTTTATTTTATTTGTCTAGTTCTATTTTTATTATTATTTATTTTTGCTTGTCCATTTTTTTATTTTATTTTTTTTATTTTAATTTATGTTATTTATTTTTCTGCACTTTAAATTAATGTCATTTATTTTTCAGCCAAAAAAAAAAAATGATCTATCTCAGTGGTAAGGGCAAACTTGGGATTGTGTGGATTAGGCGCACGGTCCTCGGTTTGACTCCCCACTGTTTGAATCCACTTGAAAAAAAAAGAAAAGAAAGAAAAGAGAAAAGAAAGAGGAAGAAGAACGCTGGCTGGGAAAGGAAGAAGAGAAAAGAAAAAAAAGAAAGAAGAAGAAAGAGAGCAGAGAGACGGGCAGGGGCAGCGCATGCAGAGAAGAAGAAGAAAAAAAAAAGAAAGAAAAAAACTGGGCGGAAACGAACAAGCTGAACGTGAACTGAAGAGAAAAGAAAAATAAAATAAAATAGACTTGCATGTGACGCCGAAAGAAAAAAAGAAAAGGAAAGAAAGAGAGAGAAGGAGTGGGCGGCTGAAAGACAGAAATGAAATGCAGTGGGATGAACTGGAAAGTTTTCTTCTGCATGTGGCTGAAGACAGATGCTCATGGGCATATACAGTGCAGTTTTTCTTGAAGCCTATATAAGGCTTGTAAGCAGAGTAGTTTAGGGAGGCTGAGGTTAGATGCCCCATAGAGTAGGAAGCTGAGGTTAGAAGCTCCGTAGGATAGAGTAGGAGTAGTGCAGATTTTAGGAGAAAACGCAGATGAAGTGAGGGAGTTTGGTGATGCAGTTGAGAGTCTAATGGACCAACTGTGTTATCAAACTGTTCTCCTTTATCTATAGTCTCCATTTTTTTATTTTATTTTTTTTATTTTAATTTATGTTATTTATTTTTCTGCACTTTAAATTAATGTCATTTATTTTTCAGCACTTTTATTTCACTGCACTTTTATTTCACAATCCTTTATTTTACTGTCCTTTATTTTCTGCAATTTAATTTTCTGCACTTTAANTGCACTTTAATTTTCTGCACTTTAATTTCCAGCACTTTTATTTTATTGTCATTTAATTTTCTGTTATTTATTTTCTGCAATTTATTTTTATGTCATTTAATTTTCTTGCTCATTTAAATTTCGGTCTTTTAATTTCCAGCAATTTAAATTCACAGTCTCGCATTTTAATTTCTTTAATTTTCACTGCATCTCAAACACTCAAATCAATCAAAATGAATTTGGTTTGCGACCAGTAAATTTTCTTTTCACTGCATTCTTCCATCCATTGAACAAATCATCACTTTTTATTTTTATTTTTTATCAATTTTTTTTTTCCATTTTTCACGAGGTTATTTTTAGCACTTTCCCTGTGGAGACGATCTAGGAATTTATTCCTAATTACTACTCGACACGCTCCTATACTTGGGATAGCCTTTTGTGCTGCTCATTTTCGAACGAGACAAGTTTTTGGCGCCGTTGCCGGGGAAAGTTGTTTAAATTTAAACTCGTGGTTTTTATCTTTATTTAAAAAAAAAAATTAAAAAATTAAAAACTAAAAAAATACCATGTCAGCATCTAGGAATTCCTGGCATGATGAAGTGATACCGACACGCGATTGCACAATGATCGTAAGTGTCCGCTTTGGCAGAGTAGTTATCTTGCCAGTTATCCCATTTGTTTTTGTCTCAAATATTATTTTTGTTTAAAAAGAAAAAATTTTGGCAGTGTTTTCATATTCATATCATTTTATAATCTCGGTCCTTTCTCTATCAATGCTTGCATGCGTAGATATAGAGACGAGTTGGGAAGATTTGCAAGGAGAGTTCAAGTAGACACTGATACTCTCTTTGACAATTTGTTTGACACACCTTCTGGTTCTGATACACATTCTATTTCATCAATTTCTTCATCTAACATGAGTGTGCACGAAGATCAACCTAGGACTCTTCAAGAGTACCTTCACCCTACACGCACAGCAACACCATCATGCATTTTATTTCCTCCTAATACTCCTCCAGTGGATTTCAAACCTGGTATAATACAACTTCTCCCTACTTTTCATGATTTGGAGAGTGAAAATCCATATGTGTATATAAGGGAGTTTGAAGAGGTTGTTGCTACTTTTAATAGTCAACCTCGCACTATCGATGCTTTTAGACTTAAGCTTTTTCCTTTTTCATTAAAGGATAAGGCAAAGAGTTGGATGTATTCATTGCGACCACGGTCGATCTGGTCATGGGCTGAGATGATCCAAATTTTTTTCAATAAATACTTTCCTCATCATAAGACTAACGCTTTGAAAAGACAAATCTCAACTTTTACACAAAAGGATAGTGAGACTTTGTATCAAGCATGGGAACGTTTTAAAGAAACACTTAACTTGTGTCCCCATCATGGTTATGAAAGCTGGCGTCT
>QEOT01003230.1:0-11701 GCA_003123785.1 Pterocarya stenoptera
TCCTTCCAGTCAATGATCTGTACTAGTTTCTCTTCATAGGTCAGGTTGGATTGTAGAGGTATGCTATCAGGGTCTACCACTATTGGTGTCTGATTCCCAAACCTCTTCTTCAATGAGGGCATGTGGAATAGATTATAGATTCCATGGAACTTAGGCAATTCCAAACGGTACGCAACTGCTCATATTTTCTCCACTATCTTATAGGGTCCAACATATCTTGGACTCAATTTACCATTCACTTCGAATTGACTTACTCTTTTCATAGGAGATTTCTTCACATAAACCCAACTTCCAACTTCAAATTCTATACTCCTCCTATGGTTATCAATGCAGTTCTTATATCGACTTTGTGTCGTTCTCATCTTTTCTCTGATTGTGTGGATTTGGCTTTTTATCTCCTCTTGTAATACTTCTGGTTCAATCACTTAACTCTTTCCTACTTCGTCCAAATACAATGGTGGTCTGCACTTCTTGACATACATGACTTCATATGGTACCATTTGAATGGTGGCCTGGAAACTATTGTTGTAAGCAAACTCTATCAAAGGTAGTTGCTTCTCCCAATTCCCCTCATGTTCCATTACACAAGCTCTTAGCATGTCTTCTAACGCATGAATTATCATATCTGTTTGTCCGTTTGTTTGCAAATGGTAGGCACTACTAAACTTCAAACTAATGCCCATCAAACTTTGCAAACTTTGCCATAATCGAGATATAAAATGAGGGTCTCTATCTGACATGATCGTCTTAGGTACTCCATGCAATATGAAAATCTCTGATACATAAATTCTTGTTAATCTCTCCAAAGAATCTATGTTCTTGATGAGTATGAAGTGAGCACTTTTCATTAAACGGTCAACTATTTCCTAGATAGTATTATTCCCGGTTAAGGTCCTTGGAAAACTCACTAGAAAATCCATTGAAATATCTGCTCACTTCCATTCTGGGATGGACAGTGACTAAAATTCACCTGTCAGCTTCTGATGTTTTGCTTTTACCAATCTGCAGACAGAATACTTGTTCGTATGCATTTTGCTACTTCTTTCTTCATTCCTTCCCATCAGAAATGCTGCTTCAAATCCTAGTACAATTTCGTACTATTGGGATGAGCTGTGTAGGGTGTGTTATGAGCTTCCTTAAACACCCTTTCCTTCAACTCTTGGTCTATTGGGATGACTCTTCGATTCTTGTAATATATAGTCCCATCTGCTCTGATATGAAGCCCTTCAGTCCTTTCGACCTCTCGACTTTTCTAATGACTTCCGCAAGTTTGTTGTCCTCCTTCTAACAGTCTTTCAAAACTTTCCAATCCAATGGAATGAACTCTTGGATTGTGGTTAGAATGACTTCTTGACTACAGTTCCTGATTAACAGTTCCTCATGGTCGGTCTCTACCAGTTCATTACAGCTTCAATCTTGCTAGGGTTTATCGCTACTCCTCCACTAGAGATCACATGACCTAAACACTTCACTTCACAAAGCCAGCACTCACACTTATTGAGCTTGACATACATCTTCTGGTCTTAAGTATAGTTAGAGTTATACATAGATTATTTCTATGCTCTTCCTTGCTGTTCGAGTAGATTAGGATGTAATCAATAAATATGATGACAAAACTATCCAGATAGGTTCTGAATATTCTATTTATCATGTCCATGAATGCGGCTGGAGCATTGGTTAACCCAAAAGGTATTACCAAAAACTCATAGTGGACGTACCTTGTACTAAATTGATCCAGCAAATCATTGATCCTGTTCCTTGACCTTCAACTAATGGTATCCATATCACAAATTGATCTTTGAAAACACTGTTGCCCTTTCAATTAGTCCAGCAAATCGTTGATCTTGGGTAACGGATAGTTGTTCTTGATCGTCACTTTGTTCCGCTCTCTGTAGTCTATACACATCCTCATAGATCCATCTTTCTTCTTTACAAATAACACAAGTTCTCCCCATGGCAAAAAACTAGGGTGAATAAAACCTTTCTCTAACAGTTCCTCCAACTACACCTTAAGCTCTTTCAATTTAGCGGGGTCCATATGATATGGTGCCTTGTTAGATGAAGGTTCCAACTCTATTTCGAATTTTGCTTCTTTATCCAATGCTAATCTAGGTAACTCATCGGCAAAAACTTCAAGAAAGTTTTCAACTACGGGTATGCAACATATTTCTTCACTCTCGATTGTCTTCTCCACAGTCATTAATAGAAATGTTGAGGCTTCGTCCTTGATACACTTCCTGGCTTGCAAAGCCGAAATCACTAGAAGGTGGCCTTAACCGACGCTCCTGCGTAACTCATCCTGCCTTCACTTGGGGGGTTCAAACACAACTTCTCGCTTTAGACAATCTATCTTAGCATAGTGCTTGAATGGCCATTCCATCTCTAAGACTAGGTCGAACTCCATCTGATTGAATACTAACAAATTAGCCTTCAGCGTCCTTCCTTCTAGCTCTGCAAGACAACCCTTAACTAAACGGGTACAAGCTACTGTATTCCCATAAGGAATCGTTACTACAACTAGTTGAGGTAATAGCTCACTTCACAAGTTACAAATTCATGCAAATGTTGCAGACATAAAGGGTTGTGATGAACTCAAATCAAATAGTGAATAAGCAATGAACCGTAATAGGCTGATGTTTCCTAATTATATATAACATGATACTAATATTAATACTAAGTCTAACATTCAAGCTAACAATAATGCACAAACAATTTAAGGAAATACCAATGATCATGCCAGCTTCCTCAGTCTTTGATACGTTAGCATCGATATCACCTAGGGTTACTGCATACACACATGCTGGGATGTGGGGCCTTGGCTTGTTATCACCAGCTCCATTACCTTGTGCGATATTGGCACAATCTATGATGAAATGTCTAGGATTCCTGCATCGGAAACAAACTCCATATCCATAGAAGCATTCTCCAGTGTGATGCTTTCCACACTTTGGGGAATGCAGGTAGAAAGACGGCGTCTATCTTCCTGTCGCTATTCCTTTGCCTTTAGCAGGGCTGGGAAAAGACCTTCTCTTTTCGACGCTACCATTTGAAGCAAATGGCATGGTCCTTTTCCTTTCAGAATTCATATGGATCACTAGACCACTCTGTTCAACTTCTGCTATCATAGCTACGTTCACCAACTCCTAATACGTCTCTATTCTACTTGGAACTTCTATGCCTACATTCTTTCGACAGAGATAGGTGTGGTGTGAACCTCCCTAGTGCTATAAACTTGGTAGCATACTGCTTCACTGTTAAACTACCCTAAGTTAAAGATGTGAACTCCTGCACCTTCTCTTGTTTGATAGAATTTGGGAAGAATTTGTTGTCAAACTCTTCTTTGAATCTCTCCCATATTAATGCAGCGAGGGTTCCTAGTTCCTTTATCAGAAGCTGCCTTCGAGTATCCAACCATACTTCAGCTTCTCCTTAGAATAAATATCCAACGTATAGAACCTTCTAGTCCTTAGTGCAACTGCATATCTCATATGTCCGTTCAAGATCTATAATCCACTTATTCGCTCTCAGAGGTCCTTCATTACCAAAAAAATTCGGGTAACGGTGGATTAGGAACTTCTCATACAAACAACCTTAACTTTGGGTCTAGGTTCATGCATTTGTAGCTGTTGTTGATGACTAAGCACGTCAGTTAGTAGATGTACAGGTTCAGTTTATCCTCCATCCATCGGGGGATTCTGATTCTCTTAATTGATGTCTCCATCCATCGGGTGATTTTGATTCTCTTGATTGATGTCTCCATCTACCGTGAGTCATTTGTCACATTCTTAAACATCTGGGCACGTGTATCAAAACTACGTACTAGCTCTTATAGTTCAAGAAATTCAAGCCTAACCAAGACTAAAATTTTAAGCCTAATATTTGGTACAAGCTTATGTGGATTTAATATCCAGAGATGTATTGCACTAATACCACCTTATGACGTCCTTAGATTTCGCTTGGGATCGGATGGACATCTGAAATATCGAGACATGTAACACAATATTACCTGCTCCTATTTATGACAATTAAAGATGTAATGCACCTAGCATGCATCTACCAATATGCATTATTCGTAGCGGATAATTTTTTTTGTTTAAGCAATACTCTACACCAAACTATAAGTGTCCCAAAAATAACTTAGAACCATATTACATAAAATGAAAGTGATAAACATTCATGATTACAGCACAAGTCCAAAACATATGTAATCTCAAAAGTATGGGAGATATAGCTCCATAAGTATACAGATAAAACAACTATTGGGATAGTTCGTAGAGTAACTCGTGTAACTCAACTAAGGATGCAAAAATACTATCTATAAATCTGATCATGGAAGTTATGAGCTCCGCATCTTGTCTACAGTTCCTAATCCTAGCACATCATCTTCCATTCAAGGGGATATGGTAGTTGGGACTACCACGGTAATATTTGAGTACAAATCTCAGAAATTTAAGAGGAAACTTAACATACAGTTTATAGATGCATACATGGTAGTAAAAGCATGAATGCATAATAATAATCATAAATAAGTATGACGTGACTTGATATGTAATATGGTATGAACTGACAGGACTTAAACAGTGCAAGGATTGAGCTTGAACTTGACATTACATGTACTAACATGAGAAGAACTGAACTAACGTGAACTTAAACATGACATAAAGCTGAAGGTGAAATTGAACATGAATTAAACTGAACGCGAATTGAATTGAGACTGAACATGAATTGAACTTGAACTGAATGTGAGTTGAACACAGACTGAACATGAATTTATCTGAACATTAAATAGCATGAGCATGAATGTGAAATACATGAATTTGAAATCTTGTTCAATAATTAAGCATGATTAATAAAAGTGAAATGTAAGTGCTACATGGGTCCCTTTGAGCCTATGTCCCAACCGATTACTAACTCACAACACAGATATCTACACTAGTTGTGAGTGTGTTAACATACGTGCTAGTTCACAGGTATCTCCACCTATTGTGGAACACAATGTACATATTCAGTCATTAGGCCCCATTCGAAACCTGTTGATTTTTACCTTGTTAACTCAGAAAATTTCACACTAATTTAGACACTACAGTGTGAACAAAGGTGTTCCACTAGGATATTATTCCATCCTACCATTTAAGGCCGTGCTAAACGTAAATAGACTTGACTTACATAGAAAAACTAATTTCGAGATACACAAACTGTACTCGAGACATAACATAACATGAAATGAAAGTACAGATGACCTGACATAACGTAACTTGACATGTACGTAAGATGAATGACATGACATAACATGAAACAAATAAACATTTCATGATATGGAATAACACGTAAGAGATAAACATTACGTGATATGGTATAACATATAACAGAAAAATATTGTTTGACAGAATATATCATGTAACAAATAAATATTGTGTGACATAATTTATTGTGTAACAGATAAAGATTGTTGCATTACAAAGAAAGTACGAAAAACGAGAAACTATAAGTAAGGATTTCTAAACGTTAGAATTTAATCACTAATAACATAGAAACATGAAAATACTATCTTAGAGTAAAATTTCTATTTTACTCTCCATATGTCAAAAATGACCATTTTACCCCTAAAGAATTTTGCATCCTAACTCTAAAATTCATCAAAATTTACATTCATCACGTAAATTTTGTCATAAATCAAAATATCTAATTAGAAAAATTTAAAATAAATCAGAACCATGACAAATACACTAAGGCTGAAATACTCACAGGACTATTTTTCTTTAATTTTGTTGCAATTTCTACCAATCTCATAACTTATGCTTAAACCAAAATATTACAATATAAATCATCAAATCCTATGCTTAAGAAGCTTAATAAAACAACCAACAAAACATCACTTCATAAAAACACAAAACTTTTTAACAAAAAGTTCCAAACTTTAACAAAAAACATAACCTTTGATTCACAAAGTTTGACCTCCTTTTAAAACATTTCCAAGAACTCTAAAGCTCAAAAATTACTTCTAATATATTCCTAACATACTCATAAGAAAAATCATCTTTTGAATCATCAAGTAAAAATCATCAAAAATCACAAATCCATCACCTAACTTTCGGCTTCAACACATACTCAAAAACAAATTTTCTCAAGATGACATAGCCAAAATTAAACCATAACATGGATCTAACAATTAAAAATCAACACCAAAAATCTTCAAATTAACATCCTAACAGATATATCAAAGAGTTAAGATCATCATATAAAAATATCAAAACTATTGGAGCATGATTTAACAACAAAGAATCCAAGCTTTCACAAAATAGAAATTGCTTACTCCTTCCAGTTTCGAACTTTTTAGATCTAAGAAAACCTTTCATCAAAAGTTTATAACATACAACAAATCTTCATCAAACTTTCATGTAAACACGTTAAAGACACTCTATAAAAATTTCGGACCAAGAACGTTCCAATAGCTTGGTAAAAAAAAAAAGCATTGTCCAGTTTATTGCCCAGAACGACCTTTCCGTGGTTAAAATAACTTTTGACTGATCAAATGGCCTTGCAATCAACAAAACATATATCCACAGAAACTAGACTCAAATAGTAAAACCTCTTGTGAAAGAAATGGGGAAAAGCTTACAAAAGCTTCAAAAAGGATGAGCAAAGTGACTTAGGAAAACTGTTCGAGAGAACTTTATGTTTCTCTCTAAGAAACGTGTTGGAAATGGATGAAATGATAGGGAAATTTATTGGGCGCCTTCTTACACAAGGGGTGATGAAAGGGCTATGAATGACCTTGAGTGATGGCTGTGCCAGCGTACAACAATGGGCAAAACCAGCCCATGGTATTGCTGCCTAGAGCTGTCGTGTGAGGCAACCTTTAAATCAAGTACAACTTCAGGCTATTTTGGA
Organism: Pterocarya stenoptera; assembly: GCA_003123785.1. Lineage (NCBI taxonomy): Eukaryota > Viridiplantae > Streptophyta > Magnoliopsida > Fagales > Juglandaceae > Pterocarya > Pterocarya stenoptera. Next base: position 6,892 of record QEOT01003230.1, read on the forward strand.
TAGAGTTTGGTCAGAAATGGATTGGGGAAAACTTCCACCATAAGCATTGCAAACTTGGCCCAACTTCATGGGCCTTAATAGAGTGGGCTTGAATTTAGGGTTTAACTAGGGTTTGGGTTGCTATCAATTTCTTGGCCCACTAAAACTTTCAAAATTTAAAGGATTGAATAATGATATCATAATATGAATTTGAGTGGTTAATAGCATGTTGAAGTGATTTAATCAATTAATTAAACTTTAAGCTAGAAATTGGCTCCATTTAGGTTTTGGAAACAAATTTGGGGTTTGGGGAAACTATTTAGGATTTTGATTTTCTCCGATCTTTTGGGGTTCTAATTGAATTCCAAGTATTTGAGGTTTCACTAGGGTTGAAACCCTCTTTAGGTTGGCACAAAATGGATGGTTGGATGGAATAGTGTATTGCTTAGGTGGCATGATCTCAATGTTTGATTACCTTCACATTTCCATGTCATGGTTCCTTTTGGGGCCAAGTGTCCAACACTATTCACCAAGTGTGGCTAAAATCTTTCCAAGTATCCAAATAAAATTTCTTTAACCTAATTTGGATGTTCCATATTGTAATTTTAAAAACATTGCACTTGGTACAACTATCGAGATTATTATTGCACTGCAAAATCCTAATATACATACTGACCATAGGGTCCAAATCATTTATTAAAATTCGACTTCAAAGCCCTCGAAATAAACAAAAAGCATTTTCGAATAGCATTTCATCTAAAAACAGAAAATGGTTTTATTGGACGATAAAATCTTAAATATTCATCTGAGTTCAATAGCGCACACCATATCTCATTACGACACTTCTAGGTACATTAAATAAATAAAAGTGTACTTTTGGTATGATAGTGAGTGGCTACACTAACTATGCTGATAGACTAAAATCTATGTGATTAAGTCAATTTGTAAAAACTTTTAGGTTTTCACGAGGTTCCTAAAGTCTAAAGAACTTCATCACTTGAATTTCTGGCAAGCTGTTACAAATGTCATGCTCTATGCCCGACGCATATGTGACCAGGCATCCTCTAGCCACCTCTAGCAGAGAGGCAACAGAGTCGACCCAAGAGCATTACTTATCTTGTTGTCACCCAGAGATAACTCAGGGATATCACTCAATGTTTCACACTCATGAGTGATCAGAGGAGCTCCATCAAGATAATGCCTTATCTTGGTTTGGGGTTGTGATAGGTATCAAATATGCACGCACCTACAAAATCATTTGATCGAAAAACCATCAGCTTACATATTTCAGTATACATGAAATTAGAGCACAATTATAGAAACCTTAATGACAAGTAAAAAAATATGATGCAGACAATGGGCAACAGTTAAATGGGTGAATGACATAACAATGACATTAATTATGAATTAAAAACACACAATTTCATTGCAAGTCAATTCCTAACATCACAACTTCATATTTCATTCCCAACGCTTCACTGAGCCCTCGGCTACTTCACAAATTTACAAACAGACTACTAAACACAATTTCTGTAACTCCCTATTTTTTACGTGCTTTTTATTGAAGGACTTTTTAATTAAATATTCTATTTTTAGCCTTTTAATTTAATTTAATGTGTTTACGCGAGATTATTTTACGATTTTTAAATCAAAAATTATTTTAATGTACTTTCATAATTTTAGTTAATGTTCTACAATTAAATTAATTTTTATTTTAAAGAATGATTATTATTGGAGTTTAATATTTTATTTTCATTATTTTTGAGTTTATATTGATTTATTAAATTTATTATTTTAAAAATAGTTATTTTGAGGATCAGTTGTGACCCAAAAGTTGAGAGGATTGGACCTCATTTCTTTTCCCCATCTTTTCTTTTCCTATTCCTTTTCTTTTCTTTCTTTCTTCTTTTTCCTTCAGCTCATTCTTGCTCGATCTCTCTCTCTCCCACTCGATTTTCTCTCTCCTCACCCCCACGCCGTTTCGACCTTTTTCCTCCAGCCACCGCCGCCGGCCGTCCGTGACCCTCACCGCCGACATTGGTCGACTCCTCAACTGCCGGTAAGTCTTTCCCTCCATTTTCAGGCCAGTTGGCGTTAGCTACCGCGAGCCGTGCGAAGCCGCGAGCTTCTTCTTCCCATTCCGCCTCCATCTGGCCACCATTGACCACCATTTCTTCACTACTTCTTCACCGGCCTCTTGCCATTATAACCCACCCAATTTCAACTCCAATCCATCACCGGCGCCACCTCCACGAGCTCATCTCCGTTTTGAGATTTTTGACCTTCCACCACCGTTTTGGCCGCCATCCACGGCCAACCATCGCTTACACTAGTTTCACCACCTTCCATAGGCCCTACCCTACCGTTCCCTAGCTTTCGTTTAACTCCGTTGAAATTTGGGTATACTGTGTATTTCGGCCACAGTATTTTTGTACTGCTACGTTGCTTTCCATCCGCCTTTTGCACCTCCGTGATCCTCCTAAAATTATTATATAGCACTGTAAGTATTTCTCCAAAAGACTTTTAAGACTTAAGTATATTTTTGCACTAACCTGTTTTGTAAATTGTGATTTGGTTATCAGGTTATACTGGTAACTGTTGGTTGTTGATAATTAGTCGATTTCATGGCATTGTGCACGCATGCGTGGGTGTGTGATTTAAGAAACTATGTTTAATGTGATAAGGATTTTCGGGTGTGTGTGTATCACCCCCAAGTCGGGATGGGGTATTATCTCGGTGAAGCTCCTCTGGACACTCGGGAGCGGAATATACTGAGTGTCGTCCCCTAGGACTGTTGCCCAGGACTTGGACGGGATGGTAGCTGATATGAACCCGCAGGAAGAGAATCCCTTGAACCCACAATCAAATTGAAAACTCACCCAAGAAAGCCAAAATCAAGTCAATGGATGGAGAATCTAGACCCGATGAGAACCCGTTTCAAGAACCTAGATTATATTAAAATCTAGACCCGTTGAAGAACCCGTCTCAAGAACCCAGATTACAAGGAGGAACGCCACAAAGGTTGTGATTTGCCTTTGATAAGTTCAAAAGTTCAATCAAGAACAAGAGGAGTAAACTCAACTCACAATTAAAATTCAATATTGTCTAGCCTTTCAAATGGGGCTACAAAGAGTACTTAAACCAAAACATAATTGAAACCCTAGCCCAAAATAAACCCTAGTTTCCAAAATTACCCCTGGATGAACAGTGTCTCGGCTACAGTACGGAGCTACAGTACGCGCTACAGTACCGCACTACAGTACCTCTTCTAACCCTAGTTCCAAAATATGTAACTTTCCAATTAAGCCCTTGGCCAAAATACAAGGCCTTTCCAAAAACCCTAATTCATAATAAATAAAACATATGTGGGCCAAGCATCCTCAAGCCCTCTTATTCTAAACTAATAAAATAAATACTTTAGCAAATTAAAAGCCATCAATAACATTTGGACCAAACAATACTCTAAGTCGTATCTTCCACAACTTGTATCAAGTGGATCAAAACTGGTTCTCCTTCTTTCAAGCCTATCTCGAGTGTTGGGCTCTTGTTAGCTTCATCCCAAGTGGATTGCACCAATCCTTGCATTGCTTCCTTGATCTTCTTCGCTCTTGATCTTGTAATTGGCCCATCTGGAACTTGCAAATAATCTTTAAGACTTGGCCCATCTGTGTTCCCATCAGTAGCGCTCTCGATCCGACTCTGTAACCCCTCATGCTGGCGGGGGTCAGAGGATGCTTGGCTATGTACGCGGTGGGAGCGGAACTAGGCATCACTCGTTGTGTATCACTCGCACGGTCGTTACCCGTGAGGTGACGAAGGGAGCCAGAGTATGTGGATAGTCCCTAAGGGAGGCCATGGTGCATACAGTTAAAATTGGAATTAATGGACTTATTCCTGGATTTTTGTTTTGTGCCAAATGGTGATTTTTGGTGTGTGTGAGAAAATTGTGATTTTTGAGAAATGGTGTTTTTCTCGGGTTTGCGTTTTGATCATCATGTGCATGTATAGCGTTAGTTGGTTTAATATATTTATTGTCTTGGAGCATTTTGTATTTTACTTACCTGTGGTACCATCTTTTTGGTACTGTAGATTTTGATGCAGGTTTTGAGGAGGTTGAGCCCGAGGATGCGGCTCCGCCTGAGGAATAGGGACATTGGCTATTTTTTTGTATTTTAAGATTATCATTCGCTTATGCTTATTGTATTTTATTTGATTTGATGTTGATTTGTAAAAAAAAATCGTATTATGTTGACATGTGGATTTTCAGTACTTTTGTATTGTATTAAACTTTGATACTTAGTTATTGGACTTAACATTTCCGCTGTGTACTGTTTATTGTACACGTGTTGCATTGCACACACTTAGCACATGTCAATGGGGTGCGTGACCGTGTCGTCATCATCCCGACGTTTTGATTTCCGTGTGTATCTGTACATGGAAGTTGGGGGCACCACAATTTCACAATTTTTTAACGGCAGTATTTTAAAGGTTAGTCTGAGGATTACTCACAATGCAGAGGTAGGAATTTTAGATGATCAAGGCGTCCTGAGCACTGTTGCTAATTGTAGTCATTCCTAACAGTGGGTTAGGTGATGATCTTGAGGGTGGTTATGTGGTCTCCGTTAGAGAGAAAATGATGTGCATGTGTGTGCTACGGACCGAGGGATAAAGAGAGGGATAGAGTGACTAGATCAGAATGGAAAGGGGAGGAAGTGGTGATGAAGGCCGACGACCAAAAATGTCAGAGAGAGAGAGAAAGAGAGCGCGTGGAGGAGATCGAGAGGGAGAAATTAAGGGAGAGGGATCTCTAGGGAAGGGGGCATTGGACAGC
>QEOT01003230.1:35475-100801 GCA_003123785.1 Pterocarya stenoptera
CGGGTTGTACCCGGAATCTGGATTTCCGGATTGCAAAAATCCAGATTCATCCGGGTTTCAGCTCGGGTTTTACCCAGGTCAACCCGGTCCAGGTTCCGGCCCGGGTTTGAAACCTGGGTTCCGGTCCGGATATATCCGGGTTCCCGGGTCGGAACCTAGATGAACACCCCTACACATAATAAGAATTTTTTAAATACATTTCTTTGCTTTTAAAACATTCTTAGTGTCAAACTTGTAGGTAATTTCTAAAAAAGGGTAAATTTCTTTTCCAGATTCGAGACGAAACTTTGAACTACTGCATAAGGATAACTATATGGATTTTTTAAATATTTAAAAACATGAGTAATATAATTTTTTAAAGTGTTGTACGGATTATTTAAATTGGGCTATAAATTAATTTGTATAATTTTTAATTAGGAATAGTCCAATGGGTAAAGGTTTTTCTAATAGAAATATATTCATAAATATATATATATCCGTCTTTAATCAGTTAGTAATTATATATTAAGTAGTCCTTGAGTACGTGGTACCCCAGATCTATGATGCTGTCATTAAATAAACTATTTTTAATGTCTCTGTCTTATTTCTTTTTTTCTTTTTTTAAGTGGAAATGGAATTACAAAACTATTAGCCATCATCATTATGCTTTTGGCACAATTTTTAATGTCTTGACATATTTTGATTGATTGGGATTACCGCTTCGTCCGTAATCTAAGATTAGTACTTAATAGTTTTCCATGATTACCATGCGGGGAAATATTGATATCATCGTGCGCACACATATACATCAGCATTCCCGCGTGCACTAGTATATATATTTGTGTGTATATATATATATCTGAATAATACTACATATAATTATAAAATTTACAAATGTCATGCAGTCATTTTGAAAAATAATAGAATTTATTATTAAAAAATTAATTTCTTTTCGTATAGATCCCATATTTATTTATTTTTTTAAAATAATTATACGGTACTTACACATTCCCAACTGTAACTATCATTTTTATATATATATATATGCGCGTATAAAGGACCACTTGCTTTAAATAATGACAATTTCAACCACCTGGAAAATGAGATCATGTAACTGTTTGCACAATCATTTTTTTATGCAAAATCGTTCCACAGACATCACATAAAGTAACGGGATACACGCAAAATCATGTTTGTGCATGCTAAAGAATCTTATTGAATGATTCGCTGCTGTTTAGCATTGTTAGTTAATTGTCTTTTTAGGATGATTAGCCAAATCCACTCACTCATTTTGATTATAAAAAACCATTTCATGATCATTTAATGGCAAGCGATTTCCAAATGTTTTTTTTATTGCCCCTATTTACATGGGGTTAGGTTTTGCTGACATAGCCATTTTGAACCTTATTCAAATGGGTCCGGTCTATAACTAAATGACTGTTATCAAGTATTATTAGCCCCATAATTAGTACATAAACTTGTAGGAGCCACGTGCAAGGCACGCACCCGGTTCCCCCCATATACACTAAAAAAAATGATGTTTTAAAAATAGTATGGGAGGCAATTGCTCGTCCACCATATCAATTAACAAAGTGCTCCAACCGATCTATCCTAACCGAATAGAGTGCGAGTCCTTCTCTCTCTCTTCTCTCTCGAGACTAAGTAGGGTTTAGTGTCTCTGGTCTTACGACACGGGGTTTGGTCTCACTGGCTGTGATGTTGGTGGTGGTTATTACAATTAACATGCACTATAACAAAAACAGCTTTTTCAGACTAATTTTTCGCGACCAAAAGACTATTCACAACCAAAATTAGTGGCGAATAGTCTTTTGATCGCGAAAAATTGGTCCCAAAAAGCTGTTTTTGTTATAGTGATGGTGGAAGAAGATTTGACCAAGAGATGGGAAAGACTTCATTTGTCGAAGGAAGAAAACTCAGTCTTTCAAATCAAAACACAGGGAGGGAAGGATGGAAATCTACGGGGGAAACTCTGCATCATCGGCAAGGTGCTTTCTGAAAAGGGTGTCAATAATGAAGCTTTTAGGATGACAATGTCTCATATTTGGAGACTACAGAGGTGGGTGCGATTCAAAGACCTTAATGACCAATGTTTCTTGATAGAATTTCAACAAATACAGGACAAGGAAAATGTTCTAAGTGCTAGACCTTGGTTGTTTTATTGGAACCTAATAACACTACACGAAGTGGATAAGAATGTATCTGTGAATGCCTTGAGTTTCCAATACGAACCATTTTGGGTACAATGCCACAGCCTACCACTAGCTGCTATGACTAAAAGAATCAGTGAGCAGTTTGGTTCATCCCTTGGACATGTGATAAGGGTGGATGCAGATTCTGATGGCTTAGCTTGGGGCAGGTGCTTACGAGTGAGGGTTGCAGTAGACCTCAATAAACCCTTACTGAAGGGAAGGTGGTTGGAGTTTGAGGAGAAAAGATGCTGGATTTCTTTTAAGTACGAATGCTCCAAAATTTCTGTTTCCATTGTGGCATCTTAGCCCATAAAGGAAGGACTTGTTTGACACCAAGGCTTGACCAACACTAGGATGAACAATAACCATTACAATTCAGACCCTGGCTATGAGCTCAACCAATGAACACAAATCTGTTTGACCATCGAAAGTATGGTGGCACACCTAGACACAACAACCAAAAAGGACAACAGGTTGAGGAGGAGAAATCATGGAAGGATGGAGGAACTCATGCTGAGAAGGTGGCGAAGAAGACATAATCAGTCTCTAAGGAGGAGGAACAGTTAAGGGAGGGGAGAAACAATGAGCCTAATAATATGGCAAGCCTGACCTCAACAAATGAAACATCAAACACCTGGAGCCCAACTAAATAGGGATCCCCCAAGAAGAAAACTAGAAGCAGTCATATATCGAAGTCAGGAAAGGGGGTGATCAACAATGAACCAATCTGTCTACAGTAGGAGATTGCACAAGAGGTGCTTGTAGAAACCACCAACCAAATGGAATTAGACTCAGGTATCTTGGCACTACAAGGAACAAACCAAAAAACAGCCATTGTCCAAACCAATGTCACTGTCGAGACACCTCCTACTGAAGGTAGCCCAAACAGACAAGGAGTATGGAACCCATGGTTATTCCTATGACCACTTTACCTAGCAATAACTTTGAAACTATTGATGGGGACACTAAAACAGGCAAATGGAAAAGGAAGGCTAGAGGAAGGGTACTGGTAAGCAGGGTCTTGAAGGATGTTACAAATTCTAACCAACAGGTGGAGCTCAAAAGGAGAGGGATGAGAAGTAACACAGAATATGGCTCTAGCCCAAAGAAGTTCAAGACCTATGAGGTTGATCTAGAGAACCAACCTGGTAAGGCAGAGGCTAGCATCTAGCCCTGCCAAACCAAATGAGTCTATTAATATGGAATTGCTGAGGGCTTGGGAACCCTCGGACAATTTGAATCCTTAGGAAATTGACTAAGGATAAGTTCCACAACTTAGTGTTTCTTGTGGAAACTAAGTGTAACAAAAATCGAATGGAGGAAGTTAGGAGGTCTTTGAGATTTGATAGCTGTTTTGTCATGGATAGTGTGAGTTCAAGTGGTGGCATTGCTTTTTTATGGAAAGAAGGTTGGAGGGTCAAAGTTATAAGTTACACTCTTCGTTCAATCTCTTCAAGATAGGAATCTTGTATAAAATTTATTATTATCCTTCTTACAGCGTTACAAGAAGACTAATAATAAGTTTATATCAGTTTCCTATCTTGTAGACATTGGAACGAAACATTATCCATAAGTAATGTTGGCTTTCTTTGTTAATTTCACTACACAGTCTCTTGCATCTCGACAAATGCACTAGCAATGAGTTGATGGCCTAACAATTTTTGCACATGAATGTTTAGATCAGTTTTTTAAATTACTCAAGTGGAAATAGAAACATTATTTAAGAATAAGTAAAATCCTATCATATAGAACACAACTTTCTTTGCAATACTCAGGAGCCAGTACACCAGGTAATGCATTATTTTATTATATTAATTCCATTCATTTTTCTTATATGTTATGTTGTCAATCTAATTTTTCTTCTTGTTTATTGTGAGTCTTGTCAATAAAATAAACAAATAAAGTTTGAAAATCGCATCTCACAAATTTAGCGCGAAGAAATGCTCAAGAGATGCAAATGATGATGTTCCAACATTTTATGCCTCTAGTTCCATTTCAGAAAATTTGTAATTTTTTTTAATATTTTGTACCATGACCCTAACTTAGAGTTTTTTTGTAGTCCCATATATTTTCATGAACAATTGTTGTATTATATATTATGGTCAAATTTCATGTTTACTACGTATTGTTAGAATGAAACTTTATTTGTTCAAACACATACGACATTTTATGTTCGGAACGGCCTAATCGCTATTCGAACGGTATAATGTTAACATAGGATGTTTGAATGGTTACAATATTAGTTTGAACTACAAGTCGTCAACCCATTCGAGCGCGTACTTTTTAGATTTGGATGAAGCCACTTTTATTCGGACATAAATATTTGACCAAAATATAGTTTGAACTGTAATAGAAATTGTTCGAACCACTTACGGCTCAATGTTCGAACGGATCAAATCCATCTTCAAACAATCAATCGAACGGGTATAACAAAGCATTTGAATGCTAATCACTCCTATTCAAACAACAATAGCATTACCTGATTATGTTCGAATGAAAGGCAATACATCCAAGCTATTTACGTCACATCATTTGAACGATTATAACCCTTCTTCGAACATCATTCAAATTAGAAACTTTCTTATTCAAAAGACTCAAGTTACTGTTCAAACCATAACTGAACACCTTTGAACCATATACGGTCTCAATATTCGAATAGACGTCAATCTTATTCGAACGGTCATGTCTTCAATATTCAAATGGCCTCGCATCCCCTTTGAGTGTTCGAATACTAGCCTCATATCATAACAATTTGAACAATATTCTATGTTCGAATGAAATTTGGCCATTCGAATGCTTATTATGGACGAAATGACTTCATCCTAATTTTTTTTCCTTTCAAATGAACTTTGAACGGGTTGGGGAAGTTTCGTCCCAAAAGATATTTTCCAAGACGAAATTTATTTCTCATCCCAAATCTTCTTTCACCACAGATCTATTGGAACGAAATTGTTCGTCCCTAAATGTCTTATGGGATGAAATCTTACTTTTGGAGGAAATTTTTCTTCCCGAAAGAGAGTTTCTGTTGTAGTATCCACACTAGCAACAATATCATATTAAAGTTATGACATATAAAAATGCAATCTTGAGTGAAACAAATTTATAAAATTATATTAACCCATAAATTATCACTATAAATAAACCATCAAAATAAGTTTATTTATAAGGTTAACTCCTGAAGCATTGTAGGACAATTATTGGCTTGCACTTTATTTGCAGGATGTGCACGGACTGCGATGCCAATTATATATATAAAATAAAATGGATAATTAAGTGTGTAAATTTTAATAAGGCATGAGTGAAAATAGTTTAAATCATACTAAACTAAACATATTTTGAAATTGAGTAAAAAACATTTAACCAACACTTGAGTTTGTTCCAATATGCTCATGCTGATTAGCGAATGGGACAACGTGTACGCCAACTGTGTTCGATTCATTATCAAGCAGTGGTTTAATAAAAGTCCATCCACGATAATCTATTGATACAGATAATCATATGTTCTGATTTGTAGTTGTGGAAGATCCCCGACAGGAGCATTTGAAATACAATACCATTTGGACACCTTTAGAATATCGCCCAATACTTCAAGGTCCCTATTATATATTGTATGTTGACCCTTGAATCCGTTAGAAAAACAAAACAAGAATAACCAATATTAAAAAATGAAACTGGGTGGAGGGCCAGATATTCCCACTTTTAAAGTGGGCCGAAACTCACAAACAAAAATAGAACATTTCATATACTGGATTTAAACTGATTTAGGCATCGAAAGTGTCATTCACCATACCGGGCCTACACTTATCTTTTTGGTTGCATGTTGCAAGAGATCTCACATTGGAATACGAAATACGACCACAACACCAGGTATTCTTTTTCTTTTTTTTTTGAGTAAGGACAGATAGTTTATCATTATCATAGCAAATGTTGGATACAAGGAGGGACTCCCTCCAATGAAATGCTCTCCTCAAAGAGTTTTAAGGCATCATTTGCTAAACAATGAGCCATACAATTTGACCCTCTACAGACATGATTAACAGACCAGTTTGGTAAGTTCTGGAGTTCAAATTGGATATCTTGGATGATCACTCCTGCTATGCTCCAGTCCCTTGTCTCTCTGTTAATGTCTTGAATAACATTTAGTGCATCCCCTTCAAGGATTACATTTATCAGACTTAGGTGTTTGCTGAATATTACAGCTTCTAGTGCAGCCATTGCCTCCGCCAATTTAGCATCCGGAATTAAGGTTCTCTGAGATCTCAGTGTTGCAATTACCTCGCCTTCCCAGTTTCTTATCACCACCCCTATTCCAACTTTACACCTGACTTTGTCGACAGCAGCATCCCAATTTACCTTGTAGCAATTTACAGGTGGAGGAGACCAGTAAACACCTTGAGGCCTCTCTGGTTCCAGTCTGTTGGAGTAGTGTTTGTTTGCTGTCTTGTAGTCACTAAGCATCTGGTGGCTCTTTTGTACCAGCTTGGAGGGATCCTCAAATTGTCATCAAATACCAACATGTTCCTTCTTTTCCACACCAGGTAGATGGTTATAACAAACAGCTCTAGGTCTTCCCCATGAAGTGAAGAAATTAGGTGAGTCATTAGATCTCTAAGAGTAATAAAATTAACTTGAACTTTCTGAAGGCTCCTGGAACTAATACCCCACACATCCTGCGCTGACACACATGACCATAGAGCATGTAAAGCATCCTCATTTTCCCGATTACACACAGGGCATAAGGGAGAGTCTCGTATTTTCCTCTTACTAAGATTAAGATTTGTAGGCAAAGAATCATGACAAGCTCTCCACAAGAACATCTTGATAGCATTAGGGGCTTTAATTTTCCATATTGAGGACTAGGTCTCCTTATGAGTTACTCGATTTGAAGGTTGTCCTAATGATAGCTGTTCTAATTCTCTGAGGAGGTGAGAAGCACTCTGCACTGAAAATAAACATCTTTTCTGCAATTCCACACGAGCTTATCAGGAGCCCCACACCAACTGATAGGAACCTTTCTAATGTTCCTAACATCCTCTTCATTAAGAATGCTCCTCATGACAGGCATGTTCCATGCTTTTGTCTGTTCATCTATCAGGTTACATACAGATTAGTGAGCCAAACTCTCCTCTGTAGGAGTCTGCACCTTGTGTGAGGTTGTTTGAGGGAGCCATTTATCTTTCCATATATTAACTGCCTTGCCATTTCCAATACGCCAAATTAAGCCCTATTCCAGTACAAGTCTGGCTTCTAGTAAGCTTTTCCAGAGGTAGGAGGCATTACTGCCAACCTTTACATGCATGAAATTAGTTTTGTGGTGGTACTTAGCTTGTAGAACTTTTGCAACTAAAGAGTTTGATTCTTGTATCACTCTCCAGCCTTGTTTAGCTAGAAGTGCTAAGTTGAAGTGTTCGAAATCCCTATACCCAAGTCCACCATCAGTTTTGATCCTACCAAGCAGTTTCCAAGGCAGCCATTGAGTTTTGATCCTGTCCCCTCTACATCCCCACCAGAATTGCTTCATTAATTGGTTAATGTTCTTGATTATGGTCTTGGGGAGATTGAAAATGCTCATGCCGTAAGTAGGGACTGCTTGCACTATCGACTTCAACAACACTTCCTTTCCTGCATTTGAAATAAATTTTACTTTCCAATTTTGTACTCGGTTTCTGATGGAATCCAGGATAGGCCTAAATGACGAAAGCTTGTTTCTCCCCACATAGGAAGGCAAGCCAAGGTACTTTTCAAAATATTTTGCTTCCTTCATCCTAGTTGTCGAGATAATTGCCTGTTTTGCCTCTACTGGAGTATTTTTGCTGAAATAGATGGCAGACTTCTCCAAATTGAGTCTCTGTCCAGAGGCTTCCTCATAGGTATTAAGAATTCTAAATAATCTACTCCACTCCAAAGCATTTTCTTTACAGAAAAGTAGATTGTCGTCTGCAAAAAATAAGTGATTCACCAAAAGAGAACCTCTAGCAAAAGGAAAACCAGAGATCTACCCCTTCCTCTCATCCGAGTCCAACAAATTACCAGGCACCTCAGTACATAAGATAAAGAGATAGGGAGAGATTGGATCCCCTTGTCTTAAGCCTCTAGATGGTTTAAAAGGTTCCTGTGGTTCACCATTTATCAATAAGGAATACTTAACAGAAGATACACACTGCATAATTGTATCAATCCATTCCTTTTTGAACCCCATCTTGATCAAGACGGCTTCCAAAAAAGACCATTCAATTCGGTCATAAGCTTTTCTCATGTCCAACTTCATTGCCATATAACTCTCTTTTATGTTCTTCATTCTGTGCTGCATGGAATGCATTGCTTCATAGGCAACAATTATGTTATCAGAGATTAAGCGCCCAGGGACAAAAGCACTTTGAGATGGGGAGATTAGTGTTGACAAATACGGTTTAACTCTATTGGCCAAGACTTTTGAGGCCACTTTGTATACCACGTTGCGAAGGCTTATAGGCCTGTACTCCTCCACTCTTGAAGGATTCCTCTTCTTGGGAATTAATACAATGAAGGTCTCGTTTAGCTCCTTTACCTCTTTCTTTGAACTGAGAACATCTCTGACTACAGAAACCAATCCCTCACCTATCCTGTCCTAGTGATCTTGAAAGAAGCCAGCTGAGAAGCCATCTGGACCTGGGGAGCTCATGGGGTCCATCTCAAACAAGGCAGATTTTACCTCTTCATATGAGCAATGTCGAGTGAGCTGGCTATTTATCTCAGGAGTTGCTACAGGGTTTAAATCTCTCAAGGCTTTAGAGATGTCCCTCGGGTTGTGAACAGACTTTTGTAGTACTGTTGGAAACTAGCACTAATCTCATTGGGATCCCTTATACAATCCCCCCCAATGTTGATAAGCTTTGAAATAATGTTTTTCTTTCTTCTTTCAGAGGCACACTTAAGGAAAAAAAAACTTGTATTTTTGTCTCCTTCCTTTAGCCACTGTTGTTTTGATCTTTGCCTCCATTTGAGCTCCTCTTCTGTTAACAGTACATTGATTTCTTCTTGAAGGCCTTTTATGGTTTCATTGAGCTCACCCTGATTAATTCTTTGTAACTCCTGAACCCTCACGCTTTTTAGTCTGATCTGATTTCTTTGGTTTCCAGTTGAGAGTTTAGACCAAACCATCAGGTTCTCCCTGCAACTATCCAAGCCATAGAGAAGATTTTTTACCGAGTCCTCTCCTCTTTGTGAATCCTGCCAAGACCTTCTTATTAGATCCTTACACTCCTCTTTAGACGACCAAAAAGCCTTATACCTGAATAGCCTATCTTTTTTGCTCATAGGAACTTGCTCATTTCCACTGGTGATAAACAGTGGAAGATGGTCTGAGTTCAACACAAGTAACACATAAACTTCACAATTGCCAAAATTAATGAGCCACTGATCATTGCTTAGGGCTTTATCCGGCCGTTCTTTTATGAATCCTCCCCCTGATCTATTATTGCTCCACGTAAATTTTGATCCAATGAACCCCAAATCAGTTAGGCCAGAATCATTAAGGGCCATTCTAAATGATTCCATCTGACAAAAAGGTCTATTGGCTGCCCCCAGTTTCTCCTCATTGCATAAGATTTCGTTGAAGTCCCCCATACATAACCAAGCCATGGGATAATCAAGCTTCAGCCGTCTCAATAAGCTCCAGCACTCTTTTCTCTTTTCTGTGGCAGGGTTTCCGTAGAAACCTGTAAGCATCCATGGTAATTCCCCCACTGCAGGGGTAATTGTCACTGAAATATGACTGTGGGAATATGAATATAACTGAGCTATCACCTCTTCTTTCCAAAGGAGGGCTAGGCCACCACTTCTTCCAACACACTTGACTATAAAAATGTGAACAAAGCCAAGTCTATTCCTCACTTTTTCCACCTTCATTCTGTTACACTTGGTCTCAGACAAAAAAACTACTGATGGGTTTCTTACCTTCACCAACAGGTGATGCTCGTTAACTGTCCAAGGGTTCCCAAGCGCTCGGCAGTTCCAACTCAAGAGCTTCATGGGGATTGGCAGTGCTGCATTGCAGCCATTGCCTTGCTACCATTCTCTTCCCCTTTCTCACCATAGGTTTGTTTGAGTTTTTTACCCGCCACTTCATCTGAGGCATACTGTTTTTTCTATGGTCTACAGTTACAATATCTAATTCCATTTCCTACGTATCAATCTGGCTCAGGGTGTCTCGCCCATCACGTGCCCTTCTCTTCCAGCTGGCCTTTTTATTTGAGGATCCACTCATTCCAGCCTGTCTTTTGACAGTTGAGGATGTGAGAGAAGTAGGCTATTTGGTAACCTTACCTGCTGTAGAGGCCTGCACTTGGTCTTCCGTGATTTCAGCATTTACCTCTTTTCCTGCAGCAACCTTCTGCTCACCTTTTTCTTTGTTTTTTGCTACACTTACCAAGGAGGATTGTGCACCTTTTCCTACCACAAAGGTGTGGTCAACCTTCCTTTTTGAATTAACCGAATCTTCTTTGCCATAGCAGGATCTCGAATTGCCTCCCACATTTATGACTCCCTGTACATCTTCCACAAAATCAGTCGCACATCCCTCCTCTCCATGAGCATTTGATACTTTCTGGCTTCCCCAGCTTCCTCCCTACTGTCATTCTCCTACCACCCATCTTGGCCAGACACCTTCCTGTCTTTTATTCCTCCATTAAGATAAGATTTGGAGGTTGCCCTCAACCAAGCACCATATTGTTGACTGAAGCCCTCCAGACTAGATTTTCCTTTGTCCACGCTATCACATATGCCCTCAGCATGTTTAATCTTCCCACAATGATAAAGGAAGTTGGGAAGCCTCTCGTACTTGAAAGGAACCCAGTACTTTGATTTATCCAGGTTGAGAAACCTCCCTTTCGCCAGAGGTTTGGTAATGTCCATGAGTACTTTGACTCTAAGAAAACTCCCCCAGCTTACACCACTGCTATCGGCGTCCACCATCAAGACCTCTCCCATTGATTTGCCTAGATTAACTCCTACGTTATAATTCATTCTAGTAAAAGGAAGGTCGTGACACTGAATCCAGAAAGGTTCTTTTTTGAATGACATATCCATCCAAGACTTGAACCCTTCACAATCCTATAAGCATATTAGATACTTGTCAAAAGACCATGGGCGACCCTTCATGATCCTCTTCTTATCAGCCACCACCTTGCATTCTACCAAAAACTTATTTCTGCCTACCTCTTTGAACACAGCTTTTCCTTCCACCTGCTACACACGGGATAGTGTACTTCTGAGAGCCCCTCTATTGACTTCCTTCTCAGCCACCACTAGCATCACAAAACCGCGTTTACTTATTGTTTCAGAAATCAATACATCTTCACTCCTGATAGCCACCTCCTCTTGTTCTTCTTCCGTAAGTTTTAAACCTTCACACAGTTTAGATATTTCCTCATCCATCGTTTTCCTTCACGGACAAGAGTCCAGAAGGATGGAAAACTCTAAGTTTGCCAAGAAACTTAGAGAGAAAAAACCTTACCTCCAGGAAGGACCTCTGTCTCTACCCCATATATTTCTTGACAACACCAGGTATTCAATAATATAATCTTGGTCATTTATAATATATAACTTTGTTTATATATTGGTTAAAAAATTACCTATTCGTTGCATAGAACGGATTAATTTTTTATATTTTGCAAGGCTATTTGTAACTTCACGTGTCCTTGATAGAACTTGCACATTAATTTTCCAATCTCGTGTAGAAGGATTAATATCATATATGAAGTCATATAGCGTCCTCATGATTATGCCCAGTTGTTCTTAAGTGACAAAAGGAAAGTTATGATTAAAATTCTTGTTAAAGGTAAATGTACATGTGCAATAAAAATGAGGAAACATATATAAAATATAGAAATATGATGAATATATTCTAGAAGAAGCAATAATTTATTTTCTTAAATCAATACCTATTGTGAAATAGGCAAATTCATATGATCTTATGTCTTTGCTCTGGACAATGCATCATATAGTTGCCCATGAAAAGATATAAGTTGAGGTAAATAAATCCTGATATAATCAAGAGTT
Organism: Pterocarya stenoptera; assembly: GCA_003123785.1. NCBI lineage: Eukaryota > Viridiplantae > Streptophyta > Magnoliopsida > Fagales > Juglandaceae > Pterocarya > Pterocarya stenoptera. Next base: position 47,703 of record QEOT01003230.1, read on the forward strand.
TGATCTTGAGCTTTATTTATTTTCATGGCAAATTTGAGACAAATTGCAAATCACTTCCGTCTAAATGGAAAAGGAATATTGTCATATTCATTGTGTAAAAACGATATTCTTGGAATGAAAACCCTTTTACTCTTATAAGGTCAAAGTTATTTCTACATCTATAACATTAGGACTAAATCCGTGACAAGTCAAGCATGTGCCATCACATAGATCTTCAAATGGATCAATGTTAGGAACCAACATAATCGGACAATTAGGCTTCAATAGCACATTATATGAGAGTTACATGGGAAGGGGCATTGTGGGCAAGAAAAGACCTTGACTTTGATTGCCGTAGATTATTATTGGTCCAAATTGACCACCACTCGTTGCAGGACATAACCCAACACCTTATGGCATGAGCTAACGATAGCCATGCACCACCTATGTCCGCATTCCTGAAGGCACCCTTCTCTTTCAAGAGGATTCACGACATGTGATGTTAAACATTATGTAATGAGATGTTTTGTGTGCCGAAGAGTGAAGGGGACCCTCATCAATGATCGGCTTTACACTTTGTTACCTGTACCTTAGGGCCCATGGCTTGACGTTGGCATGGATTTTGTCTTGGGTTTACCCCAAACTTAACAGGCCATGGATTTGATCTTGGCTATGGTTGACAGATTTTTCAAGATGTCCCCTTTTGTGGCATGATAAAGACCATGGACACCACATGGATTGCCCATCTTTATTTCAAGGAGACTGTTTCTCACATGGTGTTCCTCAGTCCATCACCTCAGACCAGGATACGAAATTATTGAGTAAGTTCTAGAAGAGTTTGTGAGAGAAAATAGAGATGAAGTTGAACTTTAGTAGTGCCTACCATCTCATAACAGATGGACAGACTAACGTGGTGAATCATAGTTGGGCACCCTTCTACGGAGCTTGGCCAGTACTAAGCTAAAATAGTGGAACCTTGCCTTATCTCGAATAGAGTTTGCTTACAACCAATCCAAGAACAAGACTACACAATTGAGCTATTTGAGGTAGAGTATGGGCAACATTCATCGGCCATACTTGACTTGGCACTCATTCCACGTATTGGCTGCTTGAACATTAAGGCCGAGGAAATGGTAGCACACCTTTAGGGAGTACGCAACCAACTCAAGAAACCAATCTAGGCAAGCAATGCAAAGTACAGTGCTTAGGCCGACAATTGTTGTCACCAACTAGTTTTTTATTTTGGGGTTTTATTGGGTTGTGCCAACCCGTGATCATTTTGGTTGGCGAGTATAATAAGTTGATGGACATGAAGATTGGACCTTGTGATGTTCTCCAAAAGATCAACGACAATGTGTAAAGGTTATGTCTTCCTAGTCATATGAAGATCTCTGACATGTTCAATGTTAAACACCTTAGTCCATGAGTTATCGATACCAAGGTGAACTCGAAGGTGATTTCTTTCCAATTCGGGGAACTGATGCAGGAGGTTCAAGTCTGATGATGTTGAGCTTCCATATTCGACTTTAATAGTATTGGACTACCTAGAGAAGGCAAATCAACACAAATTTGGAAGGAAAAGGTGAATGTGATGCCCCTAGATTCTGCTTAGGATCAAACGAACTCTAAAGCTTCAGGACATGCAACAGAAGGTTACTTGCTCTTGTTCATGACAATTAAAGATATAATGCACCTAACTTGCATCTAAACATAATGTAATATTTGCAGTAGAATTTTTTTTCTTTAAGCAATACTATGCACCAGATTTGATATATCCCAAATGTAAAACATATTTCATAAACTGAAGATAATATATGTTCAAATTACATCGTAAGTTCAAAAGATCTGTAACCATAAGAGTATTGGAGATAGAGCTCTCTAAGTATATGTAAAAAAAAAAAAAAAACTAAGGTAACTACTAGACTAATACATCAAGTAGCTCATGCAACTTGGTCAAGGATGCCATAATATTATCGATAAAATGGAGCATCAAATCTCAGCTAGTGCATCACTGTCTAGTCAACCACCTATAGTCGATCTTTTTCCTTGTCTTTTGATCTTGGCACATGATCCACTATTTCGGGAGAAATGCTACAAGTGACATTTGATTACAAATTTCAGCAAGTTAACAAATAACTTAAACCAACAGTATAAAGATGCATGCATGACAGTAAAAGCATGATGCAAAACGTGAACATGAATAAACATGACGTGACTTGACAAATAGCAGACATGTACTGTCATGACTAAGACTGATATGAATTAAACATATATTGAATGTAAACTAAATTGAAATTGAACATCAACTGAGCTGAAACTGAACATAAACTAAACTAAAACTAAACTTGAAATCTTGTTCAACAATTAAACTTGTTAATTAAAAGTGAAATTTGCATACTACACAGGTCCCCTTGAACCGTGTGTCCTTGCCGATACCGCATCACATCACAACTATCTACATTAGCTGTGAGTGCGCTAACATACATATGAGTTCACAGGTGTCTGCACCTGCTATGAAAAACGTAATGTACGTATCCCATAACAAGTATATGCACCTACATGAATACGTATAACATGAAATTGAAATGTGGGTGGCACCATCGGTGTTGGTGCTTGACTTCACTCTGGTAACCAATTATTTAGGCCCCATGCGAAGGCTGTTGATCTTTACCTTATCAACTTAGGAAATTTTACACTAGTTTAAACACTTTGGCATGAACAAAGGTGTTCTACAAGGATATTACCTCATCCTAACATTTGAGATTATAACAAATGTAGTATTGACTAACGTGGAAATATTATTTTGGAGACACACTTTATACTCGAGACATGACATGATATGAAATGAAAAGATAGATGGCATGACATAATATAACTTGGCATGTACGTGATATGAATCACATGGCATAACATGAAACAAAAAAATAATTCATGACATGATATAACTTGTAACATATGAATATTTTGTGTAATATAATGTGTGTCAGAATAAATTTTCGTGACATAGTAAAATGTGTAACAGATATACATTTCATAATATAATATATGTATAATAGATATATATTTTGTGACATAGTATAGTGTGTAACATATATACGTTTCATGACATGGCATAACATGACATATATAAGAACATAAGAACTTGAATAATTGATTTCTTACCAACACACATACACAATATTCCGATAGTAAGTTAGAAGCTAACTTAACTCATACATAAACATATATTTGAAATAAATCATAGCATAATATAATATGACGTTTATAATAAACATAAAAAACATGGATGAAGGTTTCTTACCACCATACATACACAAGTATCCTGAAAGTAAGTTAGAGGCTAACTTACAGTGAGCATAGTGTGTTGGATAAAATGCGTGAATTAACGGGAAACTGTAAGGAGATATTTTTACATGTTAGAAACTCCTCACTATCAACTTAGAAACATTAAAATACTAACTTAGCGTAAAATTACCATTTTGCTTTTCTATATGTGGAAAAAGACCATTTTATCTCTAACTCAAGGATTTCTCAACTTAGCTCTAAAACTTACCAAAATTTACATTCCTTGAGTAAATTTTGTCCTAAATAGAAATATCAAATTAGAAAAATTTAAAACATAACACAACTAAGTGAAACAAGCATAGGCCTTAACATGTATAGGCTAAAACTCTTATTTTTGTTGTTCTTTCAAACCCTATCTTTCATTCTAAAACCAAAATATGCAATATACAAAAATCACTTCATATGCTTAAATAATATGCTAGAACAATCAACAAAACTTATATCATAAAAATCACAACTTTCTTCATAATAAACCTTGATGTTCATGGTCTATCTCTTTTCAAAACAACTTCAAAATATACTCTCAATAAATCCATAAAACATTCCTAATAACAATAATGCTTTGAATCATTAAGCCAAAACCACAAAATAAAACTTAATACAAATGATTTTCACCTTTTCACTGAAACTGAAAGCTATGTCGTTTGGTTTTGATCAAACCATTTGATCTAAAACTATCAAGAAATAAATCATAAATGAACAACATTATATGCTTACTAATCAAGTCTTAGAGTAGATCTAAGCATCAAACCTAAGATCACATAGCAAAATCTACATAAAAACATATATCTACCTAAGAACCTCAAATACAAGACCTATACAGACCTTTTCTTGTATAAAAATCCATATCGTTAAAATAAGCACCATAAATTCTCAAAATAACATTCTAAATTGTAGATCAAATTCCTAGGAACATCATCTGTGAATGTCAAAGCCATTGGAGCATTCTTTCACAACAAAAGAACTAAGCTTATTCAAAACAGAATTTGTTTTCATACTCTTAGTTTTCAACTTTTTAGATCTATGCAAAACTCTTATAAAAAAACTTATAAAATGCAGCAAATCTTTATCAAACTTGTATATTAGAATGTTAAATATAAATCATAAAAATATCAAACCAAGATCTTGTCAATAGCTTAATAAAAAAATATCAAAATATCACACATTGGCCTGACTATCTCACAGAATGACCTCTTCATGATTAAACAAACTTTTCATTCACCCAACGACCATGAAACTTTACAAAATATATACCAACAGAAATTAGATTCGAAAAGGAACAACTTATGTAAATGGAAGATTGTGAGAAAATACTTACAACATCTTTGAAAATTGTCAGAAATTGCCTCTTGAGTTTTCTCCAAGAAAGTGAATGGGAAGTCATCAAAGGGTGAAAGGGAAGCTATGGACAAATTTTATAGAGTTAGGGGTTGAGAGGGGGTGTGAGACTGACCACATGGTGGTGGTTTTGTTAGCCAATAGGCCCAAAACCGTGGGTAATACCATGTGCTACAGTACATAGTTTTTAGCTAAGGAAGCTTCTATTTGAAGGGTGGTGGTACATGGAAGTAAATTTGAATTGTGTAATAGCATGTGGAAGTAATTTAATAAATGATTAAACACTAAACTACAACCGATCACAATTATAGTTTTGAGGCAAACATTTGGGGTCTACATTTCCTCCAAGATTTTGAAGTTTCAATTGGATTTCAAGTATTTAGGATTTCACTAGGATTGAAACCCTCTTTGGTTTGGCACAAATTGGATAGTTGGATAAAACAGTATTTTCCTTAGGTGACATGATCACAAAGCTTCATCTCCTTCACATATCCATCTTATGATTCGTCTTGGTGCCAGATGTATAATATTATTTATCAAGTGTGGCTAAGATGTTGCCAACTATACAAATAAAACTTCTATAATCTAATTTGGACATTCCTCACTTAGATCTTGAAAACAATAGACTGCTTACATTGGGTCACTATTATCTTTGAAAAAATGATGAAAACAACTTTGCACCATAGTTATTTTCACCATAAAATCCTAAATATTCATATAAACCTAGGACCATACTTTGTTTTGTGAAATTCAACTCCTAAGTACCTCGAACAACTCAAAATGCATTTTCGAACTGTTGTTGTTTGGAAAACAAAAATCGTTTTGTTGGTCCATAAAATTCTAAATATTCATATAAAACTAATGGCACAAACCGTTTCTCATTTTCACACGACTAAATAACTCAAATAAATAATATTGCATTTTTTGCACCATAGTTAGTAGTAAGATTTACTATGCTAACAGACTAAAATTTGTGCCATTAGTCGATTCGTTTCACGAGGTTCCTAAAGTCTAAAAAAATTCATCTGTTAAATTTTTGGTGGGCTGTTTCAATGAAGATTCCTCGATTTTTAGCAAGGAAATGTTGGCATTTATTGGTTGAGCAAGGAAAGGGGTGATACTATTTTTGTGTCAATATTTTAGCCATAGTTTTGGATATGAGTATTAGAACTGTGCATATGACTCCAATTCAGAAAGTTCTTTTCAGCTCGCACATCATGGTCACCATAAAATGCCTGGTGGACCCCATTTTGACCCCAAAACCAGTTGTTTCTTCCTCCGAATCTTCATTTTATGTTTCTTTTTCATTTTAAGTTATTTCTCTTATGGTAATGTTTATTTTTAGGAACGATCCTTTTTCAAATTTGGGCTTGATTTTATAATGATACTTATTTTATTTTGTATTATATTATTTGGCCATAATTAGAATTTTACCCTTTCTCCTAAGTTATTTAAGCCCAATTTTTTGGATTCAAAAGATATATTGGATTTTGTTTTATTCAAGAAGCCTTAGCCTCGTTTGTTTTTACATATGAGATGAGATGAAATGAGTTGAAATAAAAATTAAAAATTAAATAAAATATTGTTAGAATATTTTTTTAATATTATTATTATTTTGGGATTTGAAAAAGTTGAATTGTTTATTTTATTCTGTGTGAGAATTTTAAAAAGTTATAATAATTAGATGGGATGTGTTATGAAAGTTGTTTATATTATTATTGTTTATTTTAATCTTATAATTTTCCCTTTGTTTGCATCTTTCGAAATCACAATCCCTAGCTTACATTGCTTAGTAGCTATCAAAATAATTCTTATTCTGACCTAGCATCAGTTTCTTGAGTTTGAGTCAAAGTAATTTCCTTCTAGCCATGGGTAAGAACGTTGAATTACTTGCCATACTCTTTTCCATGATCATGCATCATTCCACTAGCTCTTATAGTCCCTCAACCGCAAGCTAAATATGTGATCATCAATTTGTGAGTTAATTCTTCTTCAAATCTCATGGATCACTAGCTCGATATAGTCCCTCATTCGCAAACTAGTCAATAGTGGGGCCTTTCCTCTTGGTGGTACGGGTGGTGGAGGCAAAATTCTAGAAGTAAATTGGGTTAGAAATTCCATCATTCCTAGAAAGAACGTTTCGGGACTACATTTCGAGGCTCGCTAAGTGCGACCATGTCCTTGTCCTTGGCCTTGTTCTCCTGTTGTGTCTTCTCCTTGACGTTCCATTGTAAGATAGAATCTTATTTTTATATATCGATCACAAAATGTCTAGTATAGGATTTACATACTAACTATTCATAATGAAAATCATTTGACAAAACACAAAGACATAATAATGTAAACCCTGTCCACGAATTATGCTATGATAATGTCACAACCCTTCTTTTACCAAGAAAATAAATAAATAATCAAGAAAATGATATTCCAATAATGCTTTCTTAAAAATTATAATATCATATACCACTTTTTTCTCTTATCTAAATCCCTTTCCCATTTTGTCACTGAGGTGCTCGTCCAAGGTAGGAGCACCTCACCTCTATTTTCATTGCATGCCAAGATGGAGAGCACTATAACTTCTTTTGTTACTTGTCGAGCTGGTGAGCACTATCGTTCTTTGCATTGCTCACCAAGGGGCGAGCAACTGAATCTCATAATGTTTGTTTTGGGGTGGGCACATTACCTATGGTAATGCTCACCTACCATATTTTCCCTATCGCTCGCCAAGGTGGCGAGCACCATTGTTCATTGTGTTGCTCGTCGTGTGGCGAGCAATGGAGGCCCGCCTAACATACAAGCAACATCCTTCCTTTTATTACTTCTCCGAGCTTGCAAGCATTATTTGTTTGTTCGCCAAATGGCAAACACTCACATCCATAATGCTTGCCTGGTAACGAGCATTTTATACGAAGTAAATATGCCAATAACATTACAATGGAGTACAAGGATGAATTAGACATCAAAAGTGGATGGTCTTTGAGGGACTAACAAAAGAGTACAAAATTTTTCCAAAACATAAAGCTTTACATAACAAAATCTTCCCATTCTCGATAGCAATAGAAATTGTCTTCCCCCAAATTCACACATTTATAGTTATTCATTGTTCACCATTCATGGAATCATGTAACTTGCATGGATGGTTTTACTCTTCAAGTGGTATGTCGATTACTCCCCTTCATTTTATAGGGTTGTCCTCATACAAATCCCCTTCATTTTATAGGGTTGTCCTCGTACAAAACTTGGCCTCTTACCACAAGGTATGCATATCCCAATGCTACACCACACCAATGGACACTTTTTCTAATCCTTTGATAATAAGATCATGGACCATGGTTGTACTATCGGAAGCTTTTAGAGCAAAAAATCGAAGATCAATATATGGCAGCAAACTTTGCTTGCTCATTGTTGTGAAAAAATGAAAATATGACCAATTCCGATTCTTGATATCCCAAAAAGTTTTATAAATATTAATAAAAGGTCAATCAAATATGAACCAGTTACATATATTCTTTACTATTCCTAATATACTCATGCCCCGTTTGGATTGCAAGATGCTCTCATCTCATCTAAAATTTCAAATACTACAAATATAAATACTCATATCTTCAACTTTTTTATCTAATTAATACCTAATCATTATAACTTTTTCAAATTTTCAAACAAAATACAAAAAATAATTCAATGTTTTCAAACTCCAATACAAAAATAACATTAAAAAATTATATTTTAACAATATTTTAACTTTATAATATTTTTATTCAACTTTTTTCTTTTCCTTTTTCCAAACTTTATAAAACATCTTAACTCAAATTATTTCACTACTATTCACAATCATTTCATCTCGTCTCACTTTTTAAACGAGGCCTTAATATTCAATCTTTTAGAGTTTTTGAAGCTAACCCAATCTTTTAGAGTTTTTTGTCTAACTAAATTATTCAAATTTTAACCGATGACATATTATCCCAGATTTAATATACTTATTGAATATTGAGTTTTAGAGTGTGTAAATCTTTCATACTCTTTTTTTTTTTTAAATATGGAATGAAAGGAAAGTAAATGTAATATGCACGTTTAGTACCTGATGATAAAAGAGAAGTACATGCTAATTCAATTAATAGCTGGCATCAATGCGTACGTATACAAATCAGGCAGCTTAGAATCCTTCTGGTGGTGGGTTGGGCTTCTGGTTGTCTTCTAATAGTAATGGGCATTTCCTGATGAAGTGTTCGGTCTTACCTCATCGAAAACACGACCCCACCTCCCTTCTGCACTCTCCCATGTGTGCATGATGACAAAACTTACAGAGATTATTCAATGAATTTCCCTGCATTTGCCTCTGACCTAAGCTGCTCCATTTGTTTATCTTCTTCCACGACCCTTGATCCATACTAGAGGAGAATCCTTCTAGGGTAGTTCTCTTCCTTTGATCTTGAAGTTCTACACTTCTCTTGAAACTTCATTCAAATATTGTTGCCTTATTCTCTAACCTTGAGAAACTTTGGATCTGAAAGCCCACCACTCATTCAAAAATCATAATGTTCAACCCCTGCTCAAACTTTTGGGCCTTCTTCTCCTCGTCAAGAATTAGATATGTGCCAAAACGTGACATCTCAACAAATCTGGCTACGTACTGGTGCACTATCATAGTTCCACGCACCAAACTAGCAAACTCCATGGCCCTATCTTCTCTAACCGAGCTTGGGAAGAAGCGATCAAGAAAAATCTGCTTGAAATGGGGCCAATTGACTACTTCCATCCCTTCTGCTTCCCTAATGGTTCTCCCAAAAATCCACCATCTTTTTACCTCTCATGTCAGTTTGAAGGTGGAGTACACTACTTTCTATTCGGCAGTACAATTCAAGACACAAAGTATCTCCTCAATGTCTTGGATCCAATCCTCAGCCAAGGTTGGATCTCCACGCCAATCAAAAGTGGGAGGGTGCATCCCAAAGATTTCGAACTCGGCGATGAGCTACCATCGTAGAAGACTCATACGGGGTTAAATGTTTGAAGAATATTAAAAATAATAAACTAAGCATAACTGTAACTACCAATTAATCTATATATCACGCATCAACAATTTATTGTCTTACTCAATCTTTCTCATATACTAAACTGGCTTAAAGTAAACATACTCCTCAATAGTTCATTCCATTTAGACCAAATCATTTTGATTAAAGCCTACATGCAAAAATTTACTTCAACTACTCTTAAACTTGACGTCACGACAAAATTTCCTACTAGATCGGAAGCTAAGCACCAAAACAAACCAATTCATACATTAAAATCGACTGAATCTGAAGCCTAGTATTTGCTTAAGCTTATGCATAGCTCTAACATCTGAGCCCTAAATTCTTATATAAAACCACAAATATCTCGAAACTAGTTCTCCAAATTTCTCAAATTCTACTATTCTAGAACCTCAAATATCATCAAAATCATTTGTAAAGTTTGCAAAATCTCTAAACCTCGGATTAAAAAAAAAAAAAAACTCAATCCATTAAGTCTACATAATCTCAAACCTTGATTTCGATCAACTTTATCTACACCTACAAAATCTATACCTTAAATCTTATTGACGTTATTCCCTACAGCCTATAAAATAAGTCTATCGGATCTAAAATCTCAAATTTTATGGTCTGTAGAATCTCAAACCTAGCTCTGATACCAATTGTGACATCCTGGTCCTGAAGGTCTAGAGAGTTAGCTCCTGATATCTAAAATCATCTCCTATAACATATTTATATACTCCAAATTCTCCATAAAATATAAATTCATTTATTCAAAACTAAAAATATATGTTCCTCCACCAAGACACCAAATACCTCAATGAAATAGATTAAAATCTCCACAAAGGCTCAAAAATATCTATGACTCAAAATACCAAAATAACATAAAATAATAAATCTACTAAATAAGATTCTCCAATAAATACTTGTACCCTGTGACACTTATTCCTCACTTCCTACTCTTGACTTCTAGGTGAGACACCAAAATTATTTGAAAAATGTTGTGGAGATAAGGGGTGAGTTATCAACAACTCAATAAGTAAAGAACATATACTAGTATGTAAACATGAGCATTTACAGATTTTAAAATACAGAACAAAATATATATTTATTTTTAGAATGCATAATCCGAACATGTTATCAAAAATTCAGAGCGAAAGTTGAAAAATATCCTTATTCAGGATTCCTTTGGCATAGCATAACCGAAACATCACAATAGAATAGAATTCCATGTTTAACCCCCGTCGTAGCATTGTGCAAACTCTGGCGGCCAACCGAGTAAAAATAGAATGTGAAATCATCCCCTTATTGATTCTCGGAGTCCCGAGTATGTACACAAGAAAGGCCATACAGAAAACTACTTTGCTTCTAAAGTGGGTGCACCGAAAACAGAAAAGTTGGTACCAACCCAAACAGAGGCCACAATTTTACACCCGTGGTAAGGTCAAAATAGAGCAGAAAAAGAAATCATATACAGAATCAAAATGTCATGCCAAAATTTTTCAGATGCCACATCTTATCAAAAGAGAGTACTAAACAAAATCATATCATCTTCATAATCAAAATCGATTCAAAGCATCTTCACATAATCATGCATAAGTTTTCATATTTGCTCTGTTTTTTCAAAATTCAGAAACAAAATTCCAAAATAGCTAATTTCTACATCAATCATGGATGGATAGAAAATATTTTTCTCTTCTTAAACGGAATCTCATGCGAATGCAGATAACATGATCAAGATTGGTTTCAAGTTTTCTTTTCATAACAAATCATGCACATTTTTCATAAAATCAACCCCAGTCATTTCTTTTATGCAAAGTATAGCATAAAAACTCTGCTTACCTAAACTTTTTAACTTCTTTAAATTTACTCAATACAGTGCCAAGGGAATGTCATTTTTCACCTATAGAATAGTCATGTAACTTGAGTAAATTCCCAATTGAACACGTACTAAGTGATTGAACTAGAAATACTTAAGTCACCTATTTTATCTCCTCAAAACCTAAAACTTCCGTAACCCTAAAATCTCATCACTTCTCAAATTCATCAATATTCACTTAATTTCTCCGACAACGACAATAAACTCTGAATTATTTGCTACTAAAATCTAACTACAAAAAAATTTAATACCAACTAATATAATTTAACTCCTTAACTATTTCTAGTTAAACAAACTTTTTGGACTAATATAAAGTGAGATAAAAGCCACATAAACTAACATAAAAAATTTATGTAATCAAACTGAAGCCCATCGCAAAATCTTGCCCCATCAAATCACCCATTCAAAACACATTTGTCTTGGCTTGTGACTAAAATGGCATAAATGTAATTTAATCTCAAACAATTTACTATAATTTACATAAAAGCCTCAGGGGAAAGTTAAACAAACCACTTTCATTTCATTTCAAAACAACCCAGCTTCGTTATGGGTAGAGGGCAGTGAAGGACTTACCAAGAGAAGCAACGAGCGGCAGCAAGTGGCTGGGTGCAGTGGCAGACCACTGTGGAAGGGAGACAGAAAGTGCTGAGAGAGTGAGAGAGTGTGTATGTGAGAACGTGAGAGAAAGAGACAAAGGCTTACGACGCAACGGTGAGCTGTCAGGGCAGTGGGTGGTAGCTTTCGTCTCTGGCAGCATTTGTCTTTGTTCTGAGGAGCAAAAATAGGGGCCCGTGCAGTTAAGGTGTGGACGAAATGGGAATGTCGGCGTGGACGTGGTTTCTCTATTTTTGGGTGTGAGAAACTAAGCTTGTCGTGCGGTGCAACCCTGGTAGCTGAGACGTGAAGAATCAAGGGTGGCTAGGGCAATTCCTAAGGCAACGTGGCTCTTAGTTTTCTCGTGGCACTATTGTGTAGTGGATGATCTAGTGCAACGACGCCCAGGATGTGACACGAGGTTGCGTCTCGGGTTGGGCTCGTTAGTGGCAATGGTTAAGGGTGTTGCATGGCTGTTCCACCGTGGTCCTGTGGTTGACGCTGGGATGTGAAAAAAAAAACAAACGTGCAGACTGAGTGGTGGTGGCCGTGAAGAGTTGTGGCCTCATCGTGAAGGGGTTGTTGTTTCGTGCAATGGAGACTGAGGGAAGGAGAATACAGCTACGTTAAGGGGGGGTTTACGGAAACTCAAGGTTGCAGCAACCCTAGCTTGAGGAAGAAGATCAAGATGAATGGGGTCTAATGTGTACGTGTTCTATATATATAGTAATGCCGTGAACCCTAGTGGAAAGAATACGTGCATGGCGTGGAAACTGATCATTGGTTCTCACAGCCTTGGGTCTTGGGCTCACAAGCTTTGGATTTGTTTCTTGAGATTTGGGCCTCGATTCAACCTAAAAAATGATCCAACTTGTCCAACAAATTTCTCAGCCAATAAAAAGATTCCACTTACTCCAAAAAATATTTAATGATCTTGACTTAATTAGCAAGCCCAACAAAAGTTCAATATCCATCAAATTAAAATTTTTGGTCCCGTAGTCTATTTAAAAGAATTACTCGTTAATCTCAAATGGGCTTTTCATATGTATAAACCCAAAACGTTTTAGAAAGTGGCCTTGGTCCTGGCCTGGCTATTACAAATAAATTTTATTTTCAAATTTTGAAATGTTTAGTTTATATGCCTTTTTTGTTGTTGTGATGTAATATTAAGATTAGTATTTGACTACTTCATATCTCAAACTTTTAAACTTTTTTTATTAATATTTAATTTTATTTTAGGAAAATATTAACTCTCTTATATATTATTGGTTTGGATATTGATAATAAAATGGTTTTCATGAATCTAGTTGCAATTATGATTCTTTATATAATTGTCAATATATTATATATTGAATTATATTAACTAGGTTGAAAAATAAATACTTGGGTAAACCATTTATACTGAACGAGTTAAACGGGTTAAAATAGGTTAAATGGATTGAGTCCATGTTAACCTAATAAAGGCTTATTATTAAACGGGTTAAGCAAATATCACTCATTATTTATATGGGCAATATTAGAGTTTTAGGATTTGATCCTGTTTAAGCAAATAGGTCGTGTTTGGGTACCTCATATGGTGCAATACTCATGACTTGACACAATACAAACACGACCCACAAACACCTTGTAAAATCTTACACGGCGAACTTCTAGCTTGACCAAAGCTACTCTCTTATATGAAATAGCTTTAGCAACTATTTGAGTGGAGTATGTGTAATACCCAAGTCCAGCACGAAGCTCACATCCAATTTTTTTTTTTTTTAGATCAATATGGATGAAAAGTCCACTTGAGTTTTAAGGAGTAATTTGGATTAGGCTACGGACCCAAAAAGAAAATTTATTTTTTATTTTATTTTGGTAGCATATGAAATTTTTTATTGAGCTTATAATTAGGTTAAAGCCCATTTAATAATTTACAGACCAAGTGTGCATTTATTTTGTAGTGGCCCAAGTTTTATTGTAAAAGCCCATCACGACTACTCAATATCTCATGCACGTTTCTTCATTTTGTTTTTCTACTTCTCTAGCATTTCAGTTACCTATATTAATACATGCATACCCTCACGTATGTAGAAACTTCCCCATGCTAGGGCTGCCGCACGTTCACTCCCCCACGTCTCCATGTCTAGGCAGCACCAAACTCATGCACACAACCTAGTTTTCTCACCCTTTGATATTTTTTCTTCTTTCATAGCCACCAAGTCCCACAAACAACAAGTTTTCTCATTGCCTCACACCTCCCAGCACATGCATGGTCAGGCCATGAAGGACTCTGTTGTGGTCATGCGAGACACTACCTCTTGCTGCAGAGGCCTCCAAGCCCTGCCCTGTAACACCTCCAACCGCAACCCATCACCACCATCATCGAGTCCAACAACCCATGTCTTTCCCCCAAGGTCATAGCTTATGGCAGACGCACAAACCACCCACCGAAAGCTCAGCCCCAGGTTCGACCACCCACGCATGTCCCCAAACAGCCATGTTTTGCACCATCTCAGACTCAGCAACCACAAAAACCCACAAATTTTCCAAGCCAAACACCCCTTAGTAATAATATATTTTTAAAATATGAATTTTAGAAGTACATAGTAAGTGCAAAAGTTTATTTGAACCATTTAAAGAGAAACTAATTAGTCTATTTTTATTAAATCAAATTTTACTTTCCTGGTTTTTAATCAATTTTGTTATAATTACGTTAATAGAATTTTTTTTTTTAAACTAGAGATGTATTTTATCTGTCATAGTTGTAATTAGTAAAAATATTAGTATGCATTTTTAAAAGTAATTTAGAGTTTAACAGTCAAACAAATTAAGTGGACATTTAGGAATTTGCTAAGTGATGGTATTTTATGATTATGAGAATTTTAGGTTTTGAGGAATTAAAGTAGGTTAATTTTAGCATTTTAAGTTAAGTATTAAAATATGTGTTCGATGGGAAATTTACGAAGATTACGTGACTATTTTTATAGGTAACGATTAATATTTGCTCGGCACTATTGTGGAAAAGTTTTGAAAAACTAAAAAGTCCAGGTAAGTAGGGTTCCTATACTAGATTTGCATAAAAAAATGAAAAATGAATTGAAGTTGGTTTGTAAAATGTGTATGTTATGTTTTAAAAGAAAATGTGAAAACAACTTTAGTTATGTATTTTGCATTCACTCATGAAATTTGTATGAAAGGGGAAACTGCTTTTTGGCATGAATAGTGTAGACATAAGCAATATTTAATATGTTTTTGAAATGTGCAAATATGAAATTTGAGAATTCTTGTACACGTTATATGAAGATGTTCCGAATTCGTTTTTTATCATATGAAAATAATATGAATATGCTTAGCACTTTGTTTGATATGATATGCATCTGAAAAACCTTTGGCGTGACTTTCTGTTTCAGTTCTGATTCTGATTTTGGTTTTGATATGATACTTTTGATTATGTTATCTGGTTGGTACCAATACTTATGATATGATATGAGTGCAACCATTTTGGAAAAAAAGTAATTTTTTGGTGTTTTTTCCTGTGTGCACACTCGGGACTCCGATAATGAATGAGGAAAAGTTTCACAATATGATATTGCCTAGTTTGACCATTGGGGATAGTACAACTCTACTACAGTGGTTAAATATAGTATATGATATGATATGGTGATATAATATGATACGATACAATTATGATATGATAATATGAAGATGTTCAGTCATGTTATGACAAAGGGTCTTTGAATATGAACAATTAGTTTTGAATATCAACAGTTTGAAAAGTCGCTCTGACATTCAGATAACACGTTTTTTGAGATCTACATATTGAAATTGAAATGATTTGTTTCTACATTTTGAACTCTCTGAAAATGATCATATTTATATACTAGTATATGTTCTCTATTTACTGAGTTGTTGATAACTCACCCCTTATCTCCACCATATTTTCAAATTTTTTATTGTTTTAGCTGATGATCAAGAATCAAAAGCATGTATAAGGCTACGGGAGCATAGTGGATTAAGTACAAAGATGGTGCTTTGGTTATTAGAGAATTTTATTGTATTGCTCTGTCGACTAGGTATTTTGGAAGGTTGATATTTATTTTAAGATTTTGTGGTGTTTAGAATAATTATATTGGAGCAGTTAATTTGAAACAGAGAGTCTTATGCATCATTGAAAGTTTGGAGTATATGATTGTATGGTTGAAATATGATTTTATTTTTTTTTTTAAATGACAAGAAGTAATTTTTCAACCCATGCGAGACCAGGGTGTTACAGTAGGGGTGTAATTGGTCCAGTCTAGGGGAGTCACGGACCGTTAGCTATCGGTTCATTTGGTCTAATTTGGTCCATGAACATTTTTTTCATTGTATATATATGTTTAATGAAATTAAGTGATCTCTTTAACATTTTATATATGGTTAATAAATATTAAATAGTTGCATTGTATATATGGTCAATGGTGATCTCTTAGATGAAAATTACATAATTAACTTATACAACTATTTTATAAAATAATATTATATATATAATATTTAAATATATATACATTCGGTTGGTCTTGGTCCTATCCAGTCCAAAAAAAAAACCCTAGAGCCACCAATAAGACTATCGATCAAGTCCAGTCCAAACCAAACCATTCGGTCTAGTTGGTTTTTTCGGTCTAGTCAAGTCCTCATACAGCCCTAAAATGGAGTCAACCATCCAAAGATGATTAAAATAATATTCTACAAATTGAGATGGGTCATTATAATAGGTCATATTTATTTCATAATTATCTTTGTCTAATAAGTTTTTATTATTAATTTTATGGAGGAAGTATTTTTCTGAAGTGGATAATTGAGTTAAGTGTAAGCCTGTGGCAACTAGAGTCTTTCAACCTCTAGGAAGTTGATTGCCTGAGTTTCTCTCTAGGTAGGGGTCGGACCTCCTGTCTTTGTATAGGCCTTTTGGGATTGATTTTCTCTTTCATGGGATTGGTTATTCACTATGAACGACGATTTGCATAGTCTTTATGCAAAGTTAACGTTGACAGAACAGGAAGAGGAAGAATTACAAGTGGATTCATGATTGATTGAAAATGTTCTTTAGAAGGGTACCGAGTGTTTGATAATGAAACTGTTGACGAATAAACACTATAACAGGGAAGCTTTTAAGAGTACAATGAGGAAGATTTGGCATCCAGTGAAGTCTATAAAATTCCAAAATCTTGATGCAGTGCTGGTGTTGGTGGAGTTTGAGGATGAACGGGATAAAGCTCGAGTCTTGCGAGATAGTCAGTGGTCTTTCAATAAACAACTTGTGTTACTCCAAGAGTTTGATGGACGTCAGCAAGCTCATCAAGTTCGTATGAATGAAGCCACTTTTTGGGTAAGAATTCTAGATCGCCCTTTAATGGCAAGAAATCAATATGTGGGTAATTTAGTAGGGAGTGTTCTGGGAACAGTGGAAGAAGTTGACTTAAAGGTTGATGAACTAGAATGGGGTGAATTCATGCGAGTTTGTGTTTGCTTGGATATCACAAAACCATTGATGCGCAGAAAGAAAATCAATGTCGGTCTGGATTTTCCTTGTTGGATTTGTTTCCAATATGAGAAACTGCCTGACTTTTGTTATTGTTGTGGCTGCCTTGGCCATGGCCATAAGGAGTGTGATCGATGGCAGCAAAACCAAACCTTATAAAAAGCAGAAGGATTCCTTTATGGACCATGGTTGTGGGGAGATTTCACTGGTTCTCGAGAGTGGGAGAAGAAGCCACCGAGGAAGATACCTGAGTTGGTGGCTACGCCAGTAACAATAGTCTCAGAAGCAGTTCCTATAGCTCAGCAAACATTCCCAATAACGGTAGTGGAGATTCAAGAGGAGCGGGATCTTCATGCTGCGGAAAATCAGGGTGCAAAATAGATTGTTAGTGGGTTAGCTCATGTTGTAGATAGCAAGGAAATTTCAATTCCGAAGGTAATGAGTATGAAAGGGGATGATGATGGTAGTTTGGGGAGTTGTTGAAAGATCAGGGAAGAGGTATGCAATTGAGATTCAAAAAGATGTTGCAACGTTAGATAAAAAGGGATTGGATTTTTCAAATTTGGGACCCATTCCATTAATGCCTAATGCTGGGTTGGCCCGTATGGGCCTTTCACATGATCCAGCATTAGACTTGGGTCCAACAACAACAATAGCTTCAACCTCTAGAGTGGGGAGAAGGGGTTCCCGTAAACAAGTTACAGTTGCCCAGGGTCAGAAAGCCGAAGGAAATCTTCGTGGTAGGAGGCATCGTGATGTTTTGGAAGATGAGAAGAAAAGGAACGAGTTCAGAAGAAGCATAATACTTGACCATATTCATGTTGCCATTGCTGAACATGAACAAGGTGGGAGGAAGTGGTATCTTCCATGTATCTATGGCTTCCCTAAGGTTACTAATAGACACTATACTTGGGATCTTATGAGGTTTGTGCAGTGTGATGATGGCCTGGGGTGGTTATTAATTGGTGATTTTAATAAAATCGTGCATCAATCTGAGAAGTTTGGTGGTGTGCATGGACCAGAATGGCAAATGACTAATTTTAGAGAAACTATAAATGATTATGGTGTGAGGGATTTGGGGTACCAAGGTAGTCCATATACCTGGTCCAATCGAAGAGGGGATTCTGAGTGTATTAGTGCTCGATTGAATAGGGCCTTGGCCAATGATATATGTTGTTTGACCAATCCAAGGGCAACTGTGGTACATGGTTTTGTGGCTTACTCTGATCACATTCCCATGTGGGTGGATACAACGGGGCCTCAAATACGTTTGATGGGTCACAAACCTTTCAGGTTTGAATCAATGTGGGTAAGGGAGGAAGGATGCACTAGACTTATTAAAGATATATGGAGGAATAGAAGTGATGAGGGGGGCCTAAATTCCATGATGTATTTAATTCAAAAGTGTGGATAGAAGCTGCAAAATTGGAACAAAACTAGTTTTGGTAATGTTCAATTTAAGATTACTGAAGCTAAAAGAAGATTATAGCATCTGCAAGAGAGAGATCTTGTTGGTCTGAATATTCAAGAAAATATACAAGTTAGGGAAGAAGTGAATAAATGGTTGGAAAGGGAAGAAGTGATGTGGCATAAGAGATCAAAGCTATGTGGATTCAAGCTGGGGACCAAAACTCAAGATACTTCCATTCCAGAGCATCCCACAAAAAAAAAAAGAAAAAGAATACTATAAGGCGATTGCAAGATGATCAATGATGTTGAAAAAAAGGAAAGGATATGGAATATCTGATTGTGGATTATTTTTAGTAGCTTTTTTCAAGTTCAGATTTGAGAGATCATGTTTAGTCTATAGCCAGTGTGGATTCTAAAGTCACAACTCAGATGAATGATGAGCTATTAAAAGCATATACTGCAGAAGTCGTTCACCATGCTCTTACTCAAATGCATCCAACAAAGGCTCCAGGTCCTGATGGTATACCCCCTATCTTCTATCAAATATACTGGAATACTATAAGACCTTCTGTTTCTAAGGTAGTTTTAGATGCTCTTAACACTGGGGTTTTTCCTAAAGAATTAAACCATACATTCATCTGTCTTATTCCTAAGAAGCAAAACCCTTCTAAAGTAGCAGAATTTCATCCCATCAGTTTGCTTAATGTCCTTTATAAGCTTATTTCTAAGGTGGTAGCCAATAGATTGAAGCTAATTCTACCTCTGATAATCTTGAAATATCAGTCAGCATTTGTACCAAGCTGATTAATTACAGATAATGTCTTAGTAACATATGAGATCATTCATTTTCTAAGGCAAAAAAGAGTAGGCAAGAAAGGCTACATGTCTATTATATTATATATGAGTAAAGCTTATGACCGAGTTGAGGGGGAGTTTTTGGAAAACATTATGACTCAATTGGGGTTTGATGCAAGATGGATCAACTTGGTTACGTTTTGTGTTTCCTCGGTCTCTTTTTTTGTTTTGCTGCACGGTGTTCCAAAAGGGTGTATCAAACCAACTTAAGGGTTGAAACAAGGGGATCCTCTATCCTCTTATCTCTTTCTCTTATGTACTGAGGGTCTTGTTAATTTGCTAAAACAAGCAGCAGGGAACTCTGTGGTTCCTGGTATTCGAATCTGTAGAGGGGCCCCTCATACAAGCCACTTAATTTTTGCTCAAGACAATGTCATCTTTGCAAATCAGATCTGCATACTAATCTTGAGTTACAAAATTTGCTAAAGAGGTATGAATGGGCATCTAGACAAAAATTGAATATGGATAAGACCAGCATGGTGTTTAGTAGAGATGTGAGTGATGATGTAAAAGAGGAAATCAGAAACCTGTGGGGAGGAAGTGTTGTGCAACAATATGAAAAATATTTGGGCTTGCCTCCAATGATAGGAAAGAAAAAGTCCACTACTTTCTCCAAAATAAAGTCAAGAGTATGGAAGAAACTACAATGTTGGAAGGAAAAACAGCTTTCACAAGGAGGAAATGAAGTATTACTGAAGCCAGTGGCTCTAGCTATACCTACCTATGCCATAAGTTGCTTTAAACTACCTGATAGTCTTTTCAAAGATCTTGAAGGTTTGATGGCCCAATTCTGGTCGGGGAGAAACAAGAAGAACAAAAATATCCATTGGATCAGTTGGAAAAAAAAATGTGCAAATCCAAGTTTCAAGGGGGGTTAGGCTTCAAAGATCCTAAGTTGTTTAATATAACTCCTCTTGCAAAACAAGGCTAGAGGCTTGTTAATCAAATAGATTCTCCATTGTATCAAGTTTTTAAAGCAAGTTCCTAAAATAGATTTTCTGAATTCTAAGCTTGGTTATAATCCTTCCTATGCTTGGAGAGGCATACGGGAAGCAAGAATTCTTCTACTGCAGGGTTGTCATAAGAGAGTGGGGGATGGAAAGACAATAAGGATTTGGCATGATCCATGGATTCCAGGATGCAGAAATTTGATACATGAGCAACATATGGCGGAAACGAATGAAGAGATACCTGAAACTATGGATTCTCTTATTAGTCTGGAAACTAGATGGTGGGACACTCATAAAGTACGAGCTCTCTTCAATCCAGTTTTAGTTGAGAAGATTCTGAATATTGTGATTTGTCTAGTGGGGTATGAAGACAAGTGGATGTGGACTGGGGAGATGAGTGGTGAGTTCAGTGTTCAAAGTGCCTATAAACTGTTGCAAAACAATGTTAATAATTCAGAAGGGGAGAGTTCTAATAGCAATCATCTTAACAGGCTTTGGAAAGCAATTTGGAAGATGAAGTTACCTTTGAAAATCAAGATCTTTGCATAGAAACTGCGCAAAGATTGTTTACCAACTTGCTTAAATCTGCTTAAGAAACATGTGGACATTGATCCTAAATGTAATATGTGTTCTAAACAAGATGAGGATTTAGGGCATGCTATTGCCTATTGCTCTAAGCTGGTTGAATTTTGGAAATGTCATATACTTATTTTGTTTGATATAACAAGACCTCTTTACTTTATTGATCTAATCCAACATGTGCAGAATATGGGTACTACAGAGGAGCTGCAAAAATTCTTTTTAATAGTATGGAGTTTTTGGTTTAGGAGAAATAAAAAAAATACATGATGTTATTTTACTTACTCCTAAACAGGTTGTTGATCATGTTATTTCAGTACAAATTTGTTATACTTCTTTTTCACAACAGAAGAACACAAACCAGATTAAATATACCTGCCACTGGAATCCTCCTCCTATAGGTTTTCTTAAACTTAATGTTGATGGTGCGTTATTCTTTTATCAAAAGAAAGCAGGGATTGGTGCTGTGCTTCGAGATGAAAGAGAGGACATTGTCTTTGCAGCTAGTAAGGTGGAGTTCCATATTGAAGAGCCTGATACAATTGAGTTGGTGGCAGTGTTACGGAATTTACAATTATGTCTTCAGTCTGGTATCACAAAGCTACTGGTGGAATCAGATTGCAAGCTGTTAGTGGATGATCTACAACAAGAGTCCTCACAAGTTGCATCATGACTAAGAAACTTGGTTTTAGAAGTCAAAAGGTTGATGTGTTATTTTTATCTTTGTTTATGTCAGTATGTTTGTTTAGGGAATTGTGTTGCTCACAAGTTAGCTAGAATGGCTTGGAATGTTGATGATTTAATTGTTTGATGACCCAAACTTGCGTAAGCATGGCCCATAGATTTTATGCTTAGTAGTCGTGACTTCTTTGGGAGCTTTAATTAATTTAGAAAGCCCTAGAATTTTTGGAAACGATAATAAGCCCAGAAGAAGACTAACCCAAGAATGCCTTGTTTAAAAACTTAGGCCCATTGGCTTTAGGCTCATGGCCCGGATTTTGTCATAAGTGCCAATGGCATGAAGATGCGACATTGTGAATCTAGACTTGATAATGGGTAAAATGAGTGAGAGAAGTGTAGGACAATACTAGGAATGGCCTACACGCCTACC
The DNA here is from genome assembly GCA_003123785.1 of Pterocarya stenoptera. Classification (NCBI taxonomy): domain Eukaryota; kingdom Viridiplantae; phylum Streptophyta; class Magnoliopsida; order Fagales; family Juglandaceae; genus Pterocarya; species Pterocarya stenoptera. The sequence goes on from QEOT01003230.1 coordinate 70,252, forward strand.
CTAGAGAAATTGACACTTGTCACTATGTAAGAAACTTTCTAGATAAATCAAGGGACAAAAGGAAACTAGAGAAGACTAAGGGAATTTTTGGCTAGATTATTTCCCACATGTTTAGACCATTTTTCTTGCCCAAATTCAAGTTTCAAGGAAGATATCTTGGGAATGAAAGTTTAGGGAAGTGAAATGGAGCCTTTCTAAGAGATTTGCATGGGAAACTGAAAGGAGGCTTATGGGATTTCGAATTTTAGTCAGAATTTGTCAAGTGTCAAACATGCATGGAGCTTCTAGAAGGATATATGAAGAGACATTTGTATTGGAGGATAAGAATACCCTTAGGAATTCGGTTAGAACACTCCCAAATACTATGGTCCTTTGCCACTTGTCACCTAGGCTAATTTGGATCAATAGAACATGAAAGGTCACCTAAGGAAGGAGCATTGGAAGATGAAGCATCATATCTTGGGAAGAGAAGTAGGAGGTGGACAGCTAAACTATGGCACATGTCAAATGCCACTTGTTATCCATGCCAAAGGTTACTTATTTGAGAAAAGGAAGAGTCAAATGACATTTTACCATGTTACCCTTAAAAGAAACACTCAACTGTTTGTAGAAAAAAAGGGCATAAGGGGAAGAGAAGAGGAATTCAGCCAACGGAAGGGAACCCTACACCCCAACCCCAAAAATGCACCTTCCCAATGCAATCTAAGTGAAGAATCCCAATAGGTATTTTCGGCCAAAGAGAAAAGAGGAAGGAAATATTTGCCACTTGTCTTGCATGCATTGGATTTTCAATCACCAATGAGGAAATGAGGAGTTTTCTATAAAAGGGGAGGAAGACCACACGTCCAAGGGCTTTTCCTTTTTGCCAATTTCGGTTTTGTATGCTCTCACTCTCTCCACCCAACTCTCTCTAATTTTCTTGAAGGTTCCCTCACTTTCTTGTACTTTCTCTTCAACCAAACAAAATGATTTTCTTATCTCAAGAGGAGATTTAGGCACACTAAGTTTAGTCAAGGTAAGAATCAGTTTTTCCCTCTAAGTTTTACACACACATCACTTGGTCAACCCAAAAATAAGATTCAAATCTCATTTGGACAATGAGAAAGATAGAACACCTACACTTTCTTTTGATTTCTTGAAAATGACTTAAGGTTCTTAGAAAACCTTTGAAGCCTAGTAGAGAGAAGAGTTTATCCTCCATGTTTTTCGGCTACTACTTGTAGCTTTGGTTATTTTAGGATTTTGCTTTACTTTAAGAATGAAATGAAGAAGTTTTTACCTCAAAAACCTAGAAGCCAAATGGATATAGACAAGTATTGCCCTAAAAATTTACACATACACTCAAAAACATGAAATGAGGTTTTTAGTTACTTTTCTAATATAGAATGTTCGGATTTATAGCTTGCTAATATTTCTATATGCTGATTTTTGTAAGTATACACTCAACTTGCTCTTGGTTAACACTTATATATGATTGTGTAAATCTTTTTATTGCCATGTTTGCTTTGTTTTCTATTTCTTGATTGATTATATTAATAGAATCTTGTATCAATCTATAGAAGGAATTATATGCTTTAAATTTGTGATGAATATGCCATGAAATATTCATGTATGTTTTGGTTTTCACTTGTTTAAGAATGATGGTTTATGCAACATGAAGTTTCGGCCATACCACGTCTTGAATGATTCGGGTTTTAGTCAAATGCTATGATTTCATGCTTGTTTTACTATGCTTTGATTCCTATGTTATATGCTTGAAGATTGGAATATGTTTAAGTGATGAATCTTATGATTTTTACCCCTAAGTGTTTCTGCCTAAGCATGTTCCCATGGTTTCATGAATGTGTTTGGATGTTTCATGTATTTCATGTAATCATGCTATGATTTGAACATATTATGCTTGGTTATTTCATGCATGTCATTCTATATGTCACATGTCAAGTATAAGATGTCTCATGCATTTGGGAAAATGTTTTCTAAAGAAAGTGGTTCTTTTTTAAAGAAAAAGTCTAAATGTTTTATCACGACCCCAAGTGTTAGGACGGGGGATTGTCCTAGTAGAACTCATCTGTCCACTCTGGAGTGCTTAAGAATGAAGTGGTAAACCCTAAATCGACGAATAATAGTCGACGAGCCTCGAATGAATTCTTTTCAAAGAATGCCGGAGCGAGGAAGCACCTTATGCTAGTAGGTACATAAGGCATGTAATTCGACGAAGTGAGGTCGCTATTATGATTCTCTGTGTATCTCAAACTATAGGGATGGTAGTAGAGTACCGCCTGTGATTCTAGCTACAGATTGTGAATGGTACGACGACTAGTAGCAACACATGGTGCAAGGAGGAGAGCAGTGTTGTGTCCACCCTATGAATAAGAATAAGAGCTCATGTGATAAGGATCACTCGATGCAAATCTTGTGATATGTTCTGTTAAGAAAAGTTCTGATTAAGAATCAACATGAAAAGGAAGTTAAGAAAAGTTTTCTGAAAATGTCAAAGTCTCTATACAAGTCCTTTAAAAATGGTCAAATGCATATGTCAAGTTTCTGTTTAAGTCAAGTACATGTTCATGCACGCATTTCATGATATACCTCTTGTATGCTTGCTTTAACTATTATATGTTGTGTGATTATTTGCTGAGATTTCTTGAAATCTTATTGTGGTAGTTTACACTACTATTTCCCAAACCGGAATGGTAGAAGTTGTTACAGGTACCTCGGATTCTCAAGAATCATGAATATTGATGATTCCACAACAAAAGACGAGTATTATGTACAGGCTCATTCCGACTTTTTGAGGTTCGATAGACTAGTAGACCGGATGTCTACTTATTTTGGACAATCATCGAAGCCCTCACCTGATCCAACGGAAGTAGCTAAAGAAATAGAGTTTTCTCCGCCAGGACGACAGAAGTCTCATGGAGTCTTTTGGTACTTGGCTCCTGATGGGACTTCAACAATGAAGGAAAAAGAAACTTAGTTATTTTGATAAAAAGAACTTATGGTTTTTAGGCCTCAACTTTTAAGAAACAATATTTTTGAGATGGTCCTGTATTTTGGGAAATAAAACTTTGATACTTGATATTTTGGGATATTTTATCTATGCTACAATATTATAGTCATGGACAAAGTGTTAGTATTTTATTGTATGGTACTATGTACTCTGCAATTGTTGTTTGCGTTACTTAAAATTTCTGACCTTTATTTATTTTTCGCTGCGACGATATTGCATACTGCTAGTGTATGTAGGTGCATAGCATATTATCTGTCATGTACGAGAAGTATATAGTCTTGTATTACATGTTTCGACATTTTAGTCATCGTCTAATCTCAAACAAGGATTGGGGGCACCACAAATTGTTTGGGGGATTGTGTTCCTGAGTCTTTTGCCCAAGTTATTTGGGTTGACCATTTCTTGTAATCTTTGACGCAGTATATGAAAGCCTTATAAAAAAAAATTAAGAAGTGTAAGCCCGTGTCCTTTGGGCCAGATGGCACCCGCTTGGTTTTGTACCCGGAGAACCGGAGTTCAAATCCATGTGAAACATTTCGTGTGAAAAAACTTTGGAGTTGGAAAAAAAACGCCCCGAGCTCGGTTCAGTCTCGTTCCCCCCCGAGCCATGGCCTCCTTGGACTCCGACGTGCCCATGGTCCCAGCCGGCGAGCCTTCGAGCAGCGCCGGTCCTTCCTGCTCCTCCAAAAAGTGCAAGCACTTTGAGATCAAGAAGTGGAACGCTGTCGCTCTCTGGGCCTGGGGTACTTCTCCCCAAACCCTAACCATTATTTTCTCTAATTGCTTTCGCATTTTTATTTACTGTTTGTTTCTTTTAGCGTCTCGGTTTGTTTACATATCTCGGGTCTGGGATTGTGAGGAATTTGACTATTATTCTTCGAATGATGCTATGTTGATTGATGCGTGCAGATATCGTGGTCGATAACTGTGCCATTTGCAGGAACCATATCATGGATCTCTGTGAGTTTTTATTTGTTACTTTTCGGCTTTTGTTTTTAGAATTATTTTTGCGTTTCGGGATAGAATTTTTGTGGTATATAATTTGTGTATGGCTATATGGTGAGTAGGTATTGAGTGCCAAGCTAACCAGGCTAGCGCCACCAGCGAGGAATGTACGGTCGCTTGGGGTATGCTTTCGATTCTGAAACCTAATCTTCATTTGTAAGCTATTCGTGTGTCTGTCTTGCTATTTGACCTGCTTAGAAAATAAGGATGCCGTGTTGCAATATGTATTCTTTTGTCTAGGAACAGTGCAAATTTTATTAGAGTTTTTAGTTTGGCCCTTTTATTTGATTTGCTGAGCTTGAAACGAAGTTTCAGGGTGTAAGAGTAGGCGAATCATTTCATAACTTTTGGTTTTTCATGTTGAATTTGTTTCATTAGGACATTAAATTTTACATTCATTTAGATTTGTTTTATTGAATTTTGTTAACTAAAAGTTTTGTAGCAGCATGAAGAGTTGGTAGAATCATGCTTAAGCTGCAAGACTAAAGTGCTTTGATTACCAAACTCAAAGCAGATTTACAAAAGAATGCTTTTAGGCGCTTTTTTTGTCAGGTTAAGTATAAAAAACTATATATATGTATGTATGTATGTATTTGCATATCAGTTTTAACTATTATTGCTTGCATGGACCATTAATTTAGATGAAGTAGGTGAGGAAGATTTTTTTTTTTTTATTGACACTGGGTGTCCAAGACCAAAGCCCCAACTAATCCGGGGGGTGCACAAGCCCTCAACAAAGAGTTTATGGCAAGTGCACCTCAGGTAATTCAAGGGGAAATTCCCCCAGTCCGATAGCCTGTAGAAATTGTTTCCACATAAGAGGATTCGAATATTAAACCTGGAGAAAGCATACCACAAAGACCAAGGTCTTTACCACTTGAGCTAATCTCTAGGGGATGTAGGTGGGGAAGATAATAAGGGTTGCAAATCTTTTGATGACAATGATGAATCGATGATAGTCCTTGTTGAGGGCTTGTGCATCCCTGAGATTAGTTGGGACTTTGTTTTCTTATACCTGGTGCCAATAAAAAAAAAAATGATGATAGTCCTTTGTTTAATGTTTTGAATGTTTATATTCTTTAGGATTGCATTGTATTACTTATGTTAGCATAGATGTCAATACCTACAATTCTTGTGTATTTTTTTCCTTTCCATGTGGGTGTGTTGTAATTCAACCATATACTTTATTTTTATTATGGCTATCAAATATCATAGTTGCGTATATTTTGATCGGATATTTTAATTTCTTTTGATTGGTATATTTTGTCAAGAAAAGGGCATGCCTAGTCCAATGGATAGGCGCCGCCCTTGCGGAAGGGAGGGCACTGGTTCGAGTCCCCTCAATGGCACCTTCTTGTGATTTAATTTTAAAAAAACCCCTAGGGATTGGCTCAAGTGGTAAAGGCTTTGGGCTTGGGGGTATGCTCCCCCCATGTCTAAGGTTAAAATCCCCCTAGGTGCAAACAACTATAGGGGTTGTCAAACTGGGGTATTTTTTCCTTGAATTACCCAATGTGTATTTACGAGAAACTCTTTGTCGAGGGTCTGTGCAATCCCAGGATTAGTCAGAACGCTGCTCCCAAACTCCTGGTGCTAATAAAAATAAATAAAAACTTTAATTAGTTATTTATCAATGAAAACTGTAATTAGTTGACCACTTGGTTGTCATGTTGCTTGGCATTCTAACTATTGAGTTAACAAGCTAAACATATTACTTTCTTACTTCTTAAACATTTTTTATTGCCGATAAAAAAAAATTTTACATTTAAACATTTTTTTATTGTATTTTACGAATATTTTGTTATTGAACGTTAGTTTTTATCTATATGCGCTCAATTATAAGCTGATTAATTATTTCAACTCAGTAGTTCTATTATATTCTAATTTTATCTTTATAAATGATTCAGAAACGCATAATGGTAGACTCATTGTCATATTCATGAAGTTTCAAATTAATATAGTCGAGAGTTGAAAATTTTATACATGGAGTTGTAATGGTTGGTCATTCATTAAACTAGTTGGGAAGCTGGCACCCAAATCCAAGCCATTGTTTTGCACAACACCACATCCAACTGAAAGCCACCATGTTTCCAATTTCCGACCACCATCCAAGTTTAAAAAAGTAATTAAATCCCAAAATGAACTCCTACTGTCCACAGTCCATTGAAAGACTGAAAGTTGCAAATAACCACAACCTGAATAACAACCACAACAGAGAAACCAGTCTTCTTCATCTACGGAAATCTCCAACCATGCTCCAATGTCCAACTGATAAACACACAAGCTTATCATTTTGTTCGTGTGATAGCTGCAACAACCACAAGTACACGCAGCTAGCATCCAGGTACCCGCCTTCCATTAGATGAGCTCCTCGGCATTGCATCACTCATCAACGAACCCTTGCACAGCCCATCGCAGGTACTGCCCTAGCTTCTACCGCCATCAGCCAACCAACCAGAGAACTATACGGCAGGCACCACAAACGCCCTTGCATCATGCCAATGCAAGCCAACCCATCTCTCTCTGTGTAATATTTGTTGTGAGATAGGCTGTTCTTTGAGCAAGAGGCTGTTCTGTGACAAATCAAATATCAAAAGAAATCATGGTTAAGGGTTTAACGGGTTTTATTTGAGAAAGCCTCATCTTTTGATGAAAGTCGCAAAGGGCAGAGTTATTTTTTCTTTATGTTCAAAGTTCAAATACATCAAAAAATAAATAAAAATCAGGTTGCATTCACATGATGTGTAACCTGTGACTTGTCATTCAATTCAAAGAAGCCAAGCCTGTAGCAGCAACAAGCAGCCTATAACTTGAAGTCCACAAAGCTGTGTGTGGAGACTGGAGAGTTGTGTGTGGAGACTGGAGAGTTGACCATCAGTCCAGACATTTATTCAAATTCTCTCAATCATGGGATGGTGTTGCTAATCACCCATTATTGTTCTTTGTAGTGTTGTGTGCGCTGTGCATGTTTTGTTATCTATTTGTGGAAGCAATCCAGCTTAATATTGTTATTGCATTTTGCACTCATGCGCACCTGACTTTTATATGAAACTCTGGTTTTTGCTGCTGTAGGGGTTTGCAACCATGCCTTCCATTTCCATTGCATCAGCCGATGGCTCAAAACTCGGCAAGTGTGTCCTTTAGGTATGATCTGTGCTAAAAATTGGCCTTCTAATTTTTCTTGAATCTGGGTCATCTGTAGAACTCTACTCATTTCCTTTGTGGTTTGGTTGGCTTATTGCTTATGCAGATAACAGCGAGTGGGAGTTTCAGAAGTATGGTCACTAGAATCTTCAAGCGATGTGCATACAGATTTCTGCTGCTGCTGAAATACTGGCTTTCGTGTCCATTTTCATGATCCATTTACTTAATTATGCCAGAGTGTCATGTTTTCAAGAATCATATGGACTGTAAGACTGACTTTTGCTTGATTGAGATGTATCAAGTGCGATATTTGAAAGTTCTCTAAACTGTCTTTAGCATTATAAGCGAAAGCTCTCAATCTCTCGCTCTCTACGTGTCTGTGCGTATGTGCCCACAAGTCTGCATCTGTGCACACGGTGTGTTTGAATACTTTCATCTGCCTTCGATCCTGAAAATAACGATTTTTCTTGATTATCTTATCATGCATTCATTATATGTTTCATCTTTAGGTTTCTTTCTGTTGTGTTGTGGCCGGTTAGGGATATATGCCAGTTTGTTTGTCTATTCGAGTGTGGCTTCTTCTTAAATAGTTTGTGTAGCTCCTCGGCATTTCACGTATCCAGAGAAGTCATCACAACTTCATTGTCTGATTTTCTCATATATGGTTTCTGTTTATAGAGGCTTGGGTAAGATGTAAATAGTACTCCGCCATTTATATAGACTGCAGAAACAAAGAAGTAGTGTTTGCTTAAATTTTGGCTCAAAAGAGTGGCTCATTTGGGATTCAGCAATGAGTTGAGATAGTTTGTAAATATTAGAGAGATTGTGAAGTTGAGTTAAGATGAAATGGGATGGTTTTTGAAAATGAAAAAACTACTGTCTCCCAATTGTACCGCTCAATTTGACCGCTAGCCAATTTTTTATTTTTTATTTTTACTTATTGATTAAAGAAGTGATTTTAAGCATATTGGGATTTTTTTTTAAATATTTAAATATATTGAACAAATGTGAAAAGAAAAATGAAAAAAAGTAAAAAGCGGTCAACTTGAGCAGGCTATTTTGGGTGGTAGAGTTATCCGACTCTTTTGAAAATTTTGTGTTTGGATTAAGAAGTGAGATAAGATGATTTTAATTTTTTTGAGATATGATACATGCAGGTCTCACCAGATATAATTTTGTTATATAAATTAACTTTTGCACACCACCCATTGCATGCACAATAGAATGATAAGTGCACGTAAAATCGTGAGCCTCCAACAGTAAGCCCAGTGATTGCCGATGCCTTCTGCAGTAATGGGAATGATCAATGAACCATGAAGGGCATGCTTGTTGTGGCCACAAGCTACGGTTGCCATGAACATAGAGCATTTGTGCGGGGAAGGACGGGTAGTGAGTGCACATTGTTGTGCACCCAAAAAGGCCTTCCCCGTGGTGTTCGTGGGCAAGTAGGGCCACCACCAGCCAACACCAGGATGACCGGCGTTGTTTGTCATCGGCAAGGTGTCTGTCAACCACTCAGGAGACTCAGTCTTTGCCAGCTTCCCAACCGATGGTTTTCTGCTGAGGTTGCCAGTGGCTACAACTGGACATGCCGACATTTTTATCGCCGAAGTGATAGTCCTCGGCAACAGAAAGTGCTGGTGGGACCTTCCCCATTGGTCGCACAGCAACGTTTGGATCTCGCCACGAGCTTCTCGCCCAAGGATGGAGGAACTCACCCCCCTCCCTCGACCACAAGCTTTTTGCCCACGAAGTGGCCAAGGCGCTCCTCAGCCATGGAAGGCCCTCGCCACACTATCTCGCATCCCTCCCTCATTCACAACATGCTTAGTTGCCACCACGGCCATTTTCTCACCTTAGCACAACTGGCAAGCTTCTTGCCCAGTAGACTCCATCACCATGAGAACTTCACTTTGTCGTTAGTGAAGTGATGATTTTCAATATAATGAAGTAAAACAAAGCGTTTGGATTGGAGAGTATCTCTCTGTATAAAATGAGATGAACCATCTCTCATCTTTGAATTCAAACCAAGGCTAAATCTGTAGAGGCCCACCACAGGGATTCTCTTTAGGTTAGCTAGTAATTGTTATTGACGGACTAAATGGGTAATGTTAGAATCATAATATATGGCTTATTCTAGAGTATATTTGTTAAAGTTGTTCTCGACAGCATCATCAAGAGGCACGCCAAAAATGAAATTCATGAGGAAAACTGTTTGATCTAGGCCTGTGCAAAATACCCTTTGGACCCGTCAACTCATCTAACCTGATTAGATCCGTCCAATAGAAGCCGGTTTGCATCTATGTCGGGTTGAACCCGTTATTTAGCGAGCAGACCCGACTCTTATAAAAATAAAATAAAACACTTTAGTGTTCGATCTTCATAGACAAACCCTAGCAGCCAAGTCGCCCTTGTTGGTCATCGATGATTGCGAATCGCGTGTCGTTTCATTTGCAACCAAATTTGGATGACCGTTGACCAGGTAAGATTTTACATAGATTTCATCTACCCTTCCCCAACTCAGGCGACCGTTGCCTCTTCTTCAAAAGGCTTCAAAACAAAAACACCATTGTCTAGCTCTTACTCTGCCTCTTCTCGCGTTCCGAGAAGTTCACTAATGAATCTGAGGACCCGCATCATGCAATAGCCGATGATTTGTTTACTACTAACGCTGTCACCACATTTTCTTGTTTCAACAAAAACTGAACCAAGAAGTGCTTGGTTCTGTAGCTCCCTTCGCCATACCTTGACAGTTCCATCCGCTGAGCCCGTGAACACAAAGGCATCCAAGCCCACGACGACGGCGTTTACGGCATCTTCGTGGGCGTTGATGGACTCCAATATAACAAGCCAAGCTCTTCGTTCAAGCTCATGCACAACACCGCGTCAAAGTATTTGATGCGAACGACGTTGCGATGGCGTCGGACTTTGTTGGGGTTTTGGTTTTGCTTATGAGGAATTGGGAAAGTTTTCTCAAGAGTTTGTAAATCGAATTCGTTGTTGTGCTAATAATTTGAGTAATTTTAGACCAGACCCAACCCCACCCGCACATTACGGGTCAAGTCGTTTTGATCTCAGTGATCGGTCGGGTTGGGTTGAAAAACAGTGCGGGTTGGACAGGTTGCAGGCCTAGTTTGATATGTTATGAATCCACCTTGTGGCTTCCTTCGTGATTGAGAGGGATTCAAATCGCTACCAATCCGTAGAGAAATAAACGAGGAGGATTAAGAATCAAACGAGTCAGTTATTTATGCTAATAATAAGATTGGCTCAAGGAAAAGAAGACATGTTTATCAGTCACATTTTTCCAAATGCTGGGCCTTGTTATCATCTCAATAGTACTCCCAAAGTCCATGTGATTGGAGCTCAAATTCCTCGCCCGCCCCAAAAACAAAAATGAAACCTCACATTTACTGTAGTATCTGTACTTTCGGCTGCCTTTGTCCTATCTGAATTGACATTTCATCTTTGCAGAATGGAATTGACTCTTCATCTCATCAAAAGCGGATACCACATTTCTTGGGTTGCTAACTTTGTTTATTTAAGTCATTTTCTGTGCCACATAAATTAGAAGCCGACCTCAATTATTCTTTTCTTTTTTTTCTTCTTTTTCTTTTTTTTTTTCTTTTTCTTTTTCTTCAAAATAGTGCAGAGCAGAGATCTTGCTTTGTAATCAGCCGAATTCTGTTTACTATTATTTATGGGAAATGTTACATACAAATTTTAAAAAAATAAAGTTTATATGTATTTTGTTAAAAATGGACAATAAAAATTAATTTTTTTATATATTTTTTTAGGAAGAATTTACTCTCTTTTACAAAGATTTATATGAAACATATTTATTTAAAACTTAATCATTGCTCATTATTAATATAAAACTCTTCTTATTTTATTTGTTCAAAAATGAAAAAAAAAAAAACATCTAGATTAATGTCAAACATCTCGATTAAGGCCCATCCTTTTGGTCTAACTGATTTTTTGACATGTTTCAAAAAAAAAAAAAATACTGATTATTTGACATGCTATTTCTTTAGTAGAGGATAAGCTGTTTAGTTAAGATTGATCAGTTTTCACAAATCTTTGCAATCATGAAATTATCTCATTTTAGAATCCAAACAACATTTAAAAATAATTATTTTTTAATTTTTAATTTTTTTAATTTTTTACTTTTTTCGTCTAATTATTATTTAATCATTACAATTTTTTCAAACTTTCAAACAAAATACGAAAAATAATCCAACTTTTTTAAAATTTTAAAATAAAAATTATATTAAAAATTTATATTTTAACCCTCTTTTATCTTTATAATCTTTTCATTAAACTTTTTTCTCTCTCATTTTTCAAAATCCTATAAAAATCATAACTCAAGTCACTTAACTACTATTCACAAATTATCTTACTACTATTTACATATTTTTTTATTTCATCTTATCTCATATGTGTACCCAAACGAGACTTAAGAGAACTTTTAATAATATTTGAGAATTTTTTATAATTCATTTTAGATATACTGTTTATGAGTTTTATAAATATAGATTAAAAAACCTGAATGATTGTTTTCAAAATATATTTTGTAGGGTGCTTCTATTCAACCCATTATTCTACCTCTTCAAATTATCATCAGTGTAATTGCATTTTTTTTCTCTTTTTCTTTCAAAATTTTTTTAAAAATCTTTAAACATTATTAAATATTTTCTAAAATATATCTATATATAGATTAAGCACTATTCATCCGGGTTCCGATCCGGAAATCCAGGTATACTAGGACCAGAACCCAGGTTTCAAATCCAGGCCGGAACCCGGGTGAATCTGGATTTTTAAAACCAGGAAATCTGGGTTCCGAGTTGTACCTGGATTTTTTTTTTTTTTTCTTTTTTTAGGAACAAGCAAATGGTTATGACATGAAATTTTGACATTTCCTTTCAAACCAAACAAGCAAAAACAAAATCACATCGTTTTAGGCTCTAAGTTTTCCAGCGACCACAAATTTGCTGAGTCCCCCTCTCTCGCAAGATTTGTTTTCCTGGGGCTATGTGTTTTGGTACACTAAACCATCAAATCAAAAGCCATTCATAGTGGCTCTATCATTGTAAGAATTTTCGGACTCCTCCCCAAAAACTGGAATGCCCCACCTGCTGTCTCCTCTTTTTTTTTGTTTTTTTTGTTTTGCCTCCTGTGTTCTTCAATCACCCTTGGATGATTACCCATATCACAGACCAATCAAATCGGTCACCCATTAGACGATAAAATATACTCAAATAATTTTCAACCCAAACCCAGATCAGGCCGAGTCCTAGACTAACGATTGTGAACAACAAACCCAGAAATCCAAGAGAGAGAAAGGGAGATAGAGAGACAGAGACAGAGACAGACTCATGGGAAAGGACTTCAGGAAAGACTGAACTGTATATAGTATTACTCATAAAAAAAATGTCTATAGCATTACCCATGAAAAAAAAAAAAAACTGTCTTTCTTTCTTGAATCAACGAAAGGTTTTCAGAGAGAGAGAGAGAGGTTTTCTCAAGAATGAACTGATCTCTTTCTCGAATCGACTGAAGGTATTCTTGGGAGCAATTTCATCTTGCATGTTAAACAACCACCACTTTTTTTCAATCCAATTATAAAAGTCAACAATTTAGTACTGCAAACACTATCAATTTATTTTTCAATTTGCGTCTCTCCAATTGATTCATTAACTACAATATAAAGATTTTGTATGACTTATCTAAACTTGTAAAAAAGATATAATCATAAAAAAAAAATTTAGAATAATGCTAGTATGCCCATTCATTTTGTTCTCTCATTTTGACCGCTTATTCATTTATTTGTTTTTCTTTTTAATTTGTTTTTACTTAATGATTAAGAAAGTAACTATTATGGTATTGGTGTTTTTTATATTTTTAAAATGTTTTAAAATACTAGAAAAATATGTATAAGAAAAATTTTAAAAATTTTAAAAAAATTAAATTTTACATAGGAGCACACCTAGAGGTCACTGCTGGGTCGAGGCAGCACCCTAGCAGCACTCAAAAAATTAAGATAGTTCAAAGAACTTGGTTATTTATTTATTTATTATTATTATTAGTTTATATTTATATTCATTTTTTATAAATTGAAGCGATGGAGTTTTTGACAATTTACTAAAAAATTTTAAGAATGCATCATATTTAATCGGACAACAACAAGTTTATATTTTAAAAATTGATATTTTGATATGCCAAGTGGTTGGTTTCATAATTTGTGATGTGTTGGCTAATAAATAGAATTATTCATATTTTATAAATGTAAAGAAAAATTCTACTTATCATCCTTATACCACATACCACACATGATTTTTTTTTCTTACTGAATGTGTGATGTATGGATTATGAGTAGAAGAATTCATTCAGTTTAGCAAGAATTTAAAAAAGAAAAAGTGTGGTATAAGGATGTTGAGTAAAATGACTCTTTATAAAAAGAAGAAAATGATTTTAGTGGCATTACATGTCAAGTTAATCGGGTTTGTATGGGGTCCTAAATAAATAGCCCTTGACTCCACCCTAAACCATTGCTCGTTTGCCTCCATCTAACAAATAGGTGGATTTTTCAAGTCACTGCCAATATTCTGCCCAATCAAACTCCAATATACCAATCCATAGATTCCATAGAGATTTAACTTCCAATCATGATATCCATATCCCAGAACTTCACATTCAAATCCTAAATTGTAGATCAAACTTCAAATGCGTAGATCCAACCATAAATTAAAAAATACATATAGATATGTGGTGGAGAGCATCTTACCCACAACCATGTCTTGGTTGTTCCTCTCACAAAGAAATAGACGGCAAATCGTGGCCGTGTGTCATGGAAACCCACGGTCACGACTTGGTCATGGGTCTTTGTGAAGCCCCATACCCCAAGTTGTGGTTGTGGTGGTTCTTGAAGGCCACCCATAGACAGCCAAACCATGGTTGTGGGTTTTAGAGACCGACAACCATGGTTGTGGGTCTCTCAGCCACAACTAGCTCGAGTGATCCACTGCCATGGCCATGGGTTTGCGAGAGGAAAAATAGAAGAAGGTGATAAGGAGGAGGAGAAGAATAAGAGAATGGAGAAGGAGATGAAGAAGAATATGAGGGCTAGAGGAGATGGAAAAGAATTTTTTTAGTGAAGGGAAAGAATAGAAATGATGTTAGGATTAGGGTACCTGCTAAATCATCAACATTATCTGAAAGTATTGAATGTAATTGAGTGACTTATCAACACCTACGTAATCAATGACCATGAGTTCAGAAATTCATTAACGATTTTCATCCTTAGAGAGAGAACGTCTGCCTTCTTTTTAGAAAAACCCCATTTCCGTGAGAGCCATTGCTGGAGAGGAGGGTGGAATTGTGTCTCTCACCCTCCTCTCTTTCTCCTTTCCATTTCCGCACTGTACATTCACTTTCAAGGTAGTCTTTTTTCCCTCCTCCCTCCACCGGTTCGGTTTTTGTTAGATCTGTTGCTCTCCAACCGCCATCCACATATATGGGCCCCACCACCCCATCCTACAGCCGCTGATCTACTGGGATGGGGCGGAGTCGCGCCAAAAAAGTCAGCGTGTTGCCCTCATGCGCGGCTTGTTTCTGCTCGTTTTCCCCACGTGCCGCTGCGCAATGACGCTTTTGACGACTACATGCGCCATAAAAGGAGGTTTGTCTTGCCAAGATCTTCCAGATCTGGGCCACCTCGTCTCCATCCCACCAGCGCGTGGCTGCCACGTGCATCATAGGAGCACGGGAATGCAGATGATTAGCAGATCAGTCTACTCAATGTCGGATTTTTCACTATGTTATTGATTTTCCACTATGTTATCGCTTTTCCTAAACCGTGATCTCCAAAAATCAACTCAAAACAACAAGTAACAGTGCACCCGCCACTTTCACCGCTACCAGCGGTGTGTTTGTAATTTTTTACGAACAGTTTATTTCCGTCTTTTAAGATGGCGTCCTCTTTGTAGGACATGGGTGAAGACTAAGAAATTGGTCGTAAAAACCCACTTTGTTTCTTTTTTATCCACAACTTTGCACTATTGTTATTGTTCTGGAGTATTTGTTGGAAACCTCACCCCCTCCTCTTATATAATATTTTCTAATGAAATATACTTGCTTACTTAAAAAAAAAAAAGTAATCAATAAACATACACTAATATATAAATATAAATCCATTATAGAATGCAGAAGAAAACAGATTATCAAAATATCAGAACGAACTTCAAAAACATTTATTTACAATAATAAAATATACTTGAGTCCTTTGGCATAAATATAACTTAACAACATCATATCAGAACAAGTTCCATATTTAAACTCTGTGATAGAGTTGTGCTATCCATAGTGGCCAAATTGGGTAGAAACAGAAGAGAAATCTTTTTTTGATAAGTCAAATAGAAGTGAAATATTTCCCTTATTATTCTTGGAGCCCGAGTCTACACAAAGGAAAGATCATGTAGAAAACTACTTTATTTTCAAAGCGGATGCACTCAAAACCGTACCAACACAATAATGGAGGCTATAGTTTTACACCCGTGGTAAGGTGGTAACAGAAGCAGAAATAGAATTTCATGCTAGAATACTGAACAAATACATATCCCATAATGGTATACAAAATTTCAAATTTCATATTCGCTCTTTTCATATAATTGCGAACAAACTGCCAAAAATGCTAATGTCTACACTAATCATGACAAAAAAATAATTTTCTTTTCTTATTTGGATACAAAGAGTTATGCAGCATAAAAATGACTGAGATTGTTTCCAATTCTCCATAACAAAATATGCAAGTTTCTCATAAAATCAACCTTAGACCATTTTTAGACAAATTCTATCATATGGGCACTACTTACCTGACTCTTGGAGATGATTACTTAAGCCTTGAACTCGAACTCTAGCAATATCGCAACCTAACCAGAAAAAACATTTACTAACGTGTTAATAGTCTACACAAGTATAAATACAATCTAACTAACAAAATCTCATAACTCCAAACTACAGTTCAGCATGCACAAATCCATTATAATGTCTTAGTTTTTATGATAACCCCGAGTACAACATCCAACACATAATACACCAATAGTTTAGCACAATCTCCTCAAATTCGCTTAACCAATCACAATACACACACTGAGCAAACAGTCAATACTTTCACGCCGAACAACTTATTCCCGACGTGCCAAAAACCAAACAGCTCACAAACTGACATATCAAAAAAATAACACATTTTCAAGTCCATTCATTCTTCAATCTATAATAGTACAAAGAGAACTTTCACAGACACCAACGCATTATGAATTCACAAAATTTACAGATTATCTTGCCAATAGAGGCCCTTAAATTTCTAGCAACCACCAATCGTACATGTCACGAAAGTAACAATGCAAAATACAAGACTAACACTTAGAATACTATACCTAATTTTGTGCGTTGACTAGGGACATTGGAGGTACCTTATAACACCAAGCAATAAAGTCAAAAATCGAGTTCACACAATGGGGTATTACATGGCAAAGGGAACTACAAATCAAACTAAATGGTAGACATAGACTAAGTCATACCTTGGCGGTGAGAGGTGTACATTGGCTCAGTGGCCTATGATAATTGTGGCCTAAAATCTAGAGTGAGAGTGTGTTTGTGGAAAAGAGGAACCAACAGTTAGAAAGAGCGAGATAGCATGTTAGACAAAGAGAAAACGAAATAGATAGAAAGTGATATACGAACAGAGACAACAAAGAGACATATGGGCGTCGGTGGGAGAAACTAGGGACAAAGGTGCTAGAAATGAAACCCACAAACAGAGGCTTCAATGTGCGGTGTACAATGAAAAATAAACCTGAATGCAGAGGAACAACCGTGAGAGAAATGGAGAAAATAAACTAGAGAGGGAGCGAAGTTCTAGAAGAAAAGGACACAAAGGAGAAAGGGTGAACAGAAACTGTGACAGGGATGGCGAGAAGCTTACCGTTGTCGAACTCAAGCAATGGAACTCATTGGCAACAAGAACCCTACAACTAGAGGCGGTGGTGAGCAGCACCAAATGTTAGGTGTGGCATGATTGTAGGGAGTTGGTCTGAATGCAATTAGGGTTTCTGAAGTTATATATATGAGGGGTCATTAATTGTAAGTGGTATATTTGTATTTTTGTATGGGTCATGGGCTGGGTTCGGCTATGCCGTGACTTGGTCAATTTTGTTAGCATTCCGTTAAGGTCCATGTTGGGCCACGTCCATTAGCAAGTTCAGTCAGTTATTTAGATCATGTCCATTAGAGTTAGCTGATTGAGTTCACGTCTAGTAGTGGGTTACAAGTCAGTTAATTAGTCTCAGTGAGGTATTTTGGGTCCTAGTATTTACATTGAGTATTTATCTACAATGAAAGGCATTTAGAGCTTATTTCTAGTATTATGAGTGTGTGGAGAATTCCAGCACCTCGAATTGCCAGAGCTAAGTGTTCTTTAATTTACATCAATTTGGATTACACCTAATAGTGGTCTTGGAGCTGCATTCCTGCGACATGGCAGAGGGCACTCAACAGGCTCAAAGTAGTAGCATCGCTGAAAGGAGAGAATATGCACCTGTGGGAAGAATAAGAAAGACAAAAGGAGATGTTTGATGTTGTTTTGCAGCAGATCAACAACCTAGCATCCAGTTATGAACAATTGGCAATGCTAGTAGGAAACCACAACTCAGGTGAAGGGTCTTCGAACTTAAATGCAGAGGTCAGTAACAATCCTTTATTTGAGCGAAGTAGGGGTATACAAGCTAGATGACTTAAACTAGATTTCCCTAGGTTTGATGGGACAAAGCCGATGGAGTGGAAACTCAAGGCTCAATAGTTTTTTGCATACTATAATACCCCTGATGATAAAAGGCTACAGATAGACTTCTTTCAGATGAAGGGTAAAGCCCTCTCATTGTATTGTTAGTTGATGGACTTGAGCCCAATACACATTTGGGATGAGTTTGTAGCAGCCTTAAGGGTGAGATTTGGGCCCTCAACCTATGAGAACCCAGTTGGGGAGTTCACTAAATTAATACAAACTAGCACAGTGGAAGAATATCAAACACAATTTGAAGTATTATCAAACAAAATAAGAGGCATAATTGAAGTGTTTCGTACTAGTACCTGTTTGAGTGGATTAAGGGATGATTTGAGGATCATTGTTACCATGTTTCAACCCTCTACACTATCTGCTGCTTTCGGGCTAGCTAGACTACAAGAGGAGAAAGTGATGAGGAGAAGTCAAGGGTACTAGTCTAGAAGTTTGCCAACCCAACATACCACACACCAGATCCCAAAACTACCATCACCTACCCTTATCCTAAGACTACCACCTCCACCCATAAGACATTAATCCAATGTCCCAAACCAAAATCTCATATTTCTCAACACTACCCGCAAGCCTAACTTACCCATTAAAATAATTTCCCTTACCCAAATGCAAGAAAAAATGGAAAATGGGCTATGTTATTACTGTGATGAAAAATTACACCCTCGACATAGGTGTAACCGACCCAAATTTTTCTTATTGGAAGGAATAAGGGAAGAAGAAGTAGTAGAGGATCAGTCTGAAAGGGCACTAGCCATTATACAACTAGAAGGGGAACATAATGAAGGGGGAGAAGTAGGTGAGTTACTAGGGATTTCGTTACATGCTGTGGCAGGAGTTGTAGCTCCTAAAACAATGAGGATAAAAGGAGTAATCAATCATCACAGTGTAATAATTCTCACAGACACGGAGAGTACACATAGTTTTGTTGATCCTCATGTAACAAGGAAAGCGAGTCTGGTAGTGGAAAAGATCCAACTGTCAGTTAAGGTAGCCAATGGGGCTAGCCTCCCTTGCCTTGATTTATGTAGGGTTGTACCATTGCAATTACAGATTTTATATTCTAAGGCTAACCTTTATCTGTTAGTACTAGGGGTTATGATGTTGTTTTGGGCATGGATTGGTTGAGGGGACTTCGGACTATTTTGTGAAATTTTATAGATCTAACCATAGCTTTTGATGTTGGAAATGGGGCTGTTACATTACAAGGAATTCAATTACCAAATTGTGTACTTGAAGAGGAAGATCCTGTGCAGGGGATGAAGAAGAACTCTACTAAAGGAATTTGATTACAGGTGATGGAAGAGTTTCAAAAGGATATTTGAGCAATTTAAGGATGTTTTTTATGAGTCTATTGGTCTGCCTCCACCTCTGAGTCATGACCACAAAATCATTTTAAACCAGGTTTAAAATCCACCAGTGTTAGACCTTACAGGTACCCTTACTATTCAAAAGAGGAGATTAAGAGGGTAGTAGCAGAAATGTTGAAAAGTGGAATTATAAGAAGTAGCTAAAGTCCTTACTCTTCACCGATACTATTGGTGAGGAAAGCTGATGGGGATGGCGCATGTGTAAATTTTCATGCCCTTAACAAGGACACAGTGAAGGATAAGTGCCCTATACCCAACATTGACGAATTACTTGATGAGCTTTATGAGGCCCAAATTTTCTGTAAGCCGAATTTGCACTTTGGATATCACCATATTCAAATGAACCCTGAAGACATCCTTAAGGCTGCTTTCAGGACCCATGAGGGTCACTGCAAGTTTTTGGTAATGTCATTCGGCCATACCAATGCTTCATCAACCTTTTAAGGGTTGATGAACGAGGTGTTTTGGCCTTATTTAAGGAGGTTTGTGTTGGTTCTCTTTGATGATATTTTAATTTACAATAAGATTTTGCAAGATCATTTACAACATTTACACACTGTTTTGGAGATTTTACAATTTCACCAGTTTTTTGCAAAGGTTTCCAAGTATATTTTTGGGTACAACAAAGAGACTTATGGGCGTAGGCAGGAGAAACTAGGGACAAAGGTGTTGGAAATGAAACCCACAAACAGAGGCTTCAACGTGCGGCGTACAGTGAAAAATAAACCAGAATGAAGAGGAACAATTGTGAAAGAGATGGAGAAAATAAACTAGAGAGGGAGCGAAGTTTTAGAAGAAAAGGACACAAAGGAGAGAGGGTGAACAGAAACTGTGAAAAGGATGGTGAGAAACTTACTGGCGTCGAACTTAGGCGATGGAACTCATTGGCAACAAGAACCCTAGAACTAGAGGTGGTGGTAAGCAGCACCAAATGTTAGGTGCGATGTGATTGTAGGGAGTTGGTATGAAGGCAATCAGGGTTTCTAAAGTTATATATAAGAGGGGTCATTATTTCAATTGTAAAGGGTATATTTGTATTTTCTGCATGGATCATATGTTGGGTTCTACTATGCCGTGACTTGGTCAATATTGCTAGCATTCCGTTAAGGGCCATGTCAGGCCACGTCCATTAGCAAGTTAAGTCAGTTATTTGGGTCATGTCCATTAGAGTCAGTTGATTGAGTTCACATCCAGTAATGGGTTACAAGTCAATTAATTAGTCTCTGTCACTTATTTTGGGTCCTTGTATTTATATTCAGTATCTATCTACAATAAAAGGCGTTCAGAGCCTATTTCCCGTATTGTGAGTGTGCGGAGGATTTTGATACCTCGAATTGCCAAAAATAAGTTTTCTTTGATTTACATCAATTTGGGTTACACCTAACACCAAATCAAACGCAAGAAAGAGAGAGAGAGAGATGAAGAAAGCAACTATTGAGAAAGAGCATTTGTGAGTGAAACTGAAATAGCATGAGGGTGAACGGTTAGAGAAAGTGATAGGGGAGAGAAAAATTGAAGGGCAAATAAAGAAACCATTGGGGGGGGGGGAGAAAAATAGGGAAAAGAAGAGAAAATCTACTAAACAAAGCGACGTCGTTCCTTCTAGCGGGTCAGGCTCCTCTGCAGGCCTGGGTGTTACGAACAATATATGTAGTCTTGTGGAGAAGTTTTGTCTAGATGATTTTACTGAACAAGAAAATGCTCAACTAAAATCTTAGTNCAGAAACTGTGAAAAGGATGGTGAGAAACTTACTGGCGTCGAACTTAGGCGATGGAACTCATTGGCAACAAGAACCCTAGAACTAGAGGTGGTGGTAAGCAGCACCAAATGTTAGGTGCGATGTGATTGTAGGGAGTTGGTATGAAGGCAATCAGGGTTTCTAAAGTTATATATAAGAGGGGTCATTATTTCAATTGTAAAGGGTATATTTGTATTTTCTGCATGGATCATATGTTGGGTTCTACTATGCCGTGACTTGGTCAATATTGCTAGCATTCCGTTAAGGGCCATGTCAGGCCACGTCCATTAGCAAGTTAAGTCAGTTATTTGGGTCATGTCCATTAGAGTCAGTTGATTGAGTTCACATCCAGTAATGGGTTACAAGTCAATTAATTAGTCTCTGTCACTTATTTTGGGTCCTTGTATTTATATTCAGTATCTATCTACAATAAAAGGCGTTCAGAGCCTATTTCCCGTATTGTGAGTGTGCGGAGGATTTTGATACCTCGAATTGCCAAAAATAAGTTTTCTTTGATTTACATCAATTTGGGTTACACCTAACACCAAATCAAACGCAAGAAAGAGAGAGAGAGAGATGAAGAAAGCAACTATTGAGAAAGAGCATTTGTGAGTGAAACTGAAATAGCATGAGGGTGAACGGTTAGAGAAAGTGATAGGGGAGAGAAAAATTGAAGGGCAAATAAAGAAACCATTGGGGGGGGGGGAGAAAAATAGGGAAAAGAAGAGAAAATCTACTAAACAAAGCGACGTCGTTCCTTCTAGCGGGTCAGGCTCCTCTGCAGGCCTGGGTGTTACGAACAATATATGTAGTCTTGTGGAGAAGTTTTGTCTAGATGATTTTACTGAACAAGAAAATGCTCAACTAAAATCTTAGTTACAACATTACAAGCATGGTGTGCCTTATCATCTAGATCTACAAGATTTGTTCACAATTTTTTATTTATGATGGGTATTTGAAACTACTGAAAAAGCCAGGGTTTATTATTTGGTTGACAAATTGATTCGACTTGTCTTGACACTTTCGGTTTCAACAGCAACTACTAAACAAGCTTTTTCGACTATGAACATCATTAAGACAAGCTTAAAAACAAAATGAAGGATGACTTTCTAGGGGATTATTTGATAGTCTATATTGAAAAAGAAATTACTAAAAGATTTAGCACATATGCTATAATTGATGAATTTTATTCAATGCAAAAGCAATGAGTTTAATTATTATAATTAATTATTTTTTACTTTTTTATATGCATTCAAACTTGTACTTATATAACATGTATTTCTTTTATCATATACATGGAATTATGACAAATATATTCTACATGTGCTTTGGTCCTCCTAAATTAGATTTTTAGCTTCATCTATGCTTGTTGGCTCCTAAGAGGGGCAGAACCAGCCCCCAAAACATTTTTAAAACCTTACCATGTGCCTAACATTTTTTTAAGATGCCCACAAAATTAGGCCATTTATCCCCCAAAGACAACTTTTAGCACATTAACCTCATTTTGAAATATTTTTGTTTGTTAACTACTTTTTTATACCCTTTCTTTATTTTTAGGATCATTCAATTTTTTCAAATCTCTAAAGTTTCTTTTGTTCTTCAATAACTTTTTGATACTTGCACATTTTCTCCATCATTAATTAATCTCAAATTCTCAGGATATTATTTTTCCTATTTCAATAGCCAAGAAGATTTCTTGATCTCTTTTTACAATCTTTTTTATTCTTTTTCTTTGGTGCCTCTGCAAGTAAATATATTCTCAAGAAAAAAGACTATCAGGTAAGTTTACAATATCATTTCTCTAATTGTTTTACACATTTCCTTTCAAGTATTCCACTAGTTTATGTTGGCTAATTTTGTTAGTTACATCTGATCGCTATTAAGTTAGCAATTAGAGTGAAGGCAACAAATCTATAGTAGCTAATATGACTATTCTTATGCTCGTTTGGATAATGAGATGAGATGATTTTAAATGAGCTAAATAAAATATTGTTATAATATTATTATTATTTTGAGATTTGAAAAAGTTGAATTGTTTATTATATTTTGTATACAAATTTAAAAAAATTATAATAATGAGATGAGATGAGATGAGATGAGTTGAGAGTGTTTCTGTATCCAAACGGATATATAGACTTATAACATTCAACAAAAAAATTTATTTTTTGTTCTCTTAATTTTTATCTTTACTTGCACATTGTGACGGATTTGTGAAACATTGTTATGTTTTCTTTTATTATTAATTTGATCAATTTTCAATGAGTTCAATAATATTTTTTACTTGATGCTTTTGAATATATATCTAGTAATGTGCATATACTCATATGAAGGGAGACCGCATGAATATTCGTGCTCTTGTATTTACGTCGGTTGGCCCTCCCAGAAAAATTTCCTGGTTCTGACCCTCTCTTGTATACATCATGTCTATATAGGCGTCTATGACACCATTAATTTGTTTACTGACCGATCATGGATATATATATATATATATATATATATATTTATATATAATCATATTCGTATAAAATCGATATGACAGTCGACAGTATCCCTCTTATTTCGTCGCTTATTTGGGAGATTGGACCGTACCTCATTTTATATTATCTTTTTTAATTTTCTTTTCAAATATCGACCACTTGAACATAAATATTTTTTAATTTTTAATTTTTTCATCTAATCATTATAATTTTTTTTAATTTTTAAATAAAAATTATATTAAATAATTATATTTTAACAATATTTTTAATTTTATAATATTTTAATTTAAAATTTTCTCTCATTTGTCAAAATCTAATAAAACATCATAACTCTAACCATCTTACTACTATTTACAAACTATTTTATTACTATTAACAGATTTATCATATCATCTCATTTCTCAAATATCCCCTAAAATAAAATCTCAAAATCTGCCCATCCTAAAAGTAAACAAGGCTGCAATGTCTATAAATTAGATTTTTTTAAAAAAATGACGGTAGGAACTATTTATAAATTAGACAAATTCAAGTTAAAAAATAAAAAAAAAGAAAAAAAAGCAGGTGATGATGCGCAATATATGTTAAGAGAGCTTCAACTACCAATGCTTTTGTTGGGGGAAAGGGAGCATCTCTCCATGTGCAACTGAGAAACAGCCAAAAGGAAACAGAAAGGAAACGCCCTCTAATTTGCACTCACATACATCCATTCCTAAGAGGGGACCCAGATCCCTCTTCTTCGTTCATCTTCTAAGAAATTAACGTATAGAGAGACGTGCTCGGTACAAATCTTAAATAAATAAGTTTTGGCAGCGAAGAAACACACTTATCTTTAAAGGTACATTCACTCATCCTACATGCTGAATCGTATGGTGTACTTCAGGCAGTGAGTTTTGCTTTGGAGATTGTTATTAGGAAGATCATTATTGAAGCTGATGCTCTGAATGTACAATAAGAGTTTTCTGATCACGGCTCGAGAGTATTCATAAGAGACACAAATCATATTCTTTCTCAGTTTGAATATTGGGAAACATCTCATATTAGAAGAGGAGCTAATACAGCTCCAGATGCATTAGCCAAAAATGGTTTAAGAATTTTAGAGGATATGGTTGATTTGGAAAGTTGTCCTCTTGTATTTAGGAGTCTAACCAGTTCGGTTTGATCTGGTTTTAGATAAAATTTAGGACCGAACCGATATGTACTGGTTTTGTATTTTTAAAAACCGATTCTGTACCAGTTATCCCCCTAAATTGATTCTTCCAATTTCGGTCCAGTTTTTCGGTTTTAATATACTATATTATATATTATATAATATATATAATAGTATATAATACTATAGTGATAATATATTGTACTATATTATAATTATATTATAAAATATAGTGATATATTATAATATAGATTATAATGATATAAGATTTTAAAATTTAATATTATACTAATTAGTAATTTATCATATAATACAAAACTATTTTATATATAATTATATATTATATATAAATTATATACAATATAAAAAATTATAATATATATATGAACTGGTCCGGTTCGGTTCAGTCCGGTCTGATTTAAAAAAAAAATCGAAACCGAACCGATTTTGACCTGTTTTAAGAAAAATAAAACCGGTACCAGACCAAACCAAACTTGGTACTGAATCAAACCCAACGGTTTGGTCCGGTCCAGTTTGGTTTACAAGTTCATCGATTTGTTTTTATACCTCTACTTGTATTATTTCCCTCATTTGAGAAGATTATACGAATAAAGAGCAACTGATTTATCTAAAACATAAATAAATAAGTTTTGTCAAATTATTTGTTAAAAAATAAATTTTACTAAAAATTAATAATTTTTTTATACTTTCTAAAATGCGATACAATTTCTTTTAATAATTATAGTTTACAAAACGTGTACTTACAAATTATTCCTCCTAAGGATACGATTGTCTTCATCACACCTTGAAATGCACAAAACTGACCGGTCAGGTATGCCAAAAAAGGGCCAATGCTAGGATGCAAACTAACATGCACCCCAA
The DNA here is from genome assembly GCA_003123785.1 of Pterocarya stenoptera. NCBI lineage: Eukaryota > Viridiplantae > Streptophyta > Magnoliopsida > Fagales > Juglandaceae > Pterocarya > Pterocarya stenoptera. Next base: position 95,875 of record QEOT01003230.1, read on the forward strand.
GGCCCAAATATTCACGCTAGGGTAAATAAGTTTTTTTATTTTTAAACATTTCAAACCATTAAAAAAAATAAAAATATATATATAAATTTATTAATAGTTATGTCATTTCTTTAACTATTAAAAAAAATAATATATATATATGAATGGACATATTTAGTAGGTATATTTGAGAGTCGTACTATCATTTTTCACAAAAATTATTTCTTCCTCGTGTACAAAACAGCCAATGCAAACTTTAGATTAGACCATTTTTGGAAGAGAAAAGTTTGTATGCCACCTATAGTTGACTGCTACAATGTACCATTGAGCAAAAAAATTTATTTATTTATTTATTATTTTACTTAGTGATTAAGAAAGTGATTTTAAATATATTAGTGTATTTTTTATATATTTTTTAAATATATTTAAATATATTAAAAAATATGAAAACAAAAATGATAAAAAAAACCAAAAAGTTAATAGTGGTATAAATGAGCAGTGCTACTCAGGCTGCAGAGTAGCACCGCTATTTCTGGAAGGGTAATACTAAGGTTAGGTTTGGAGAGTGAGATGAGAATTTTTGGTTTTAGATGAAAATTTAAAATATTATTTTTTAATATTATTATTGTTTTGAGATTTGAAAAAGTTAAATTGTTTATTATATTTTATATGAAGATTTGAAAAAGTTGTAATGTTGAGATGAGATGAAAATTTTGTATTTTATCTTTAGCCTCAAACCTAACCTACGTCTATCGATATTGTTCCGATTTCGGTTCCGATACGTGTAATCTTTTTTTCATAATTTTTTAAATATTTTTAACCATTTTTAAAAAATCACAATATCATTAAAAAAAATACTTTCTTAATTATTAAATAACAAAAAATCGAAAATCCATTGTAGGGACCATAGCATTTTCCTTTCTGAAAAATTATAAATATGGGACAGCGTTTCATAACGATTTGATACTTTTTCGCCTTTGTACTTTCTTAGGTTGAGTTGCAACTTGCAACGAGTGGGCAAATCTTAACAAAATTTTGAGCAAATTATTAATTAATATTCAGCTAAGAAATTCAAACAGCACTTGCGTCAACTAAACAAGAAAATTCGTCTCCCCCATCCAAGCTGGCTATCGTTGAAGCTCTTCTATTTCCCCCACAACAAGGACAAGATGCCATTGTCAATGGATCTCAACTAGGCTTGATTTGCCATTTTTTGACAATATGCAACCACCTATACACAGTATTAATATCGCACTCCCAAACCGCCAATCTTCAAGAAAGAGATAACACAACCAGCCAAAAGATCATTAGCGCATGTGACTCAACACGTCTTTAGTCGTGTATGAGCCTCGCGTGCCATCACTATTCAATAGGTACATGTGCAACGCCACTTTACTCCTTTGGCCAAAAATTGCAAGATTCGGCTCACCAAAACTTCCCTTTTTGTCATCAACAGTATACAACTCGCTATAGACTGAGCTGATGGACTCTAGCTATAATTATATATATATAATTCATTACAATAAAATTATTTATTTATGATCTGTTATTTTTAATAAAATGGTTATTTTCTGTTAAAATAAATCTGTTTTCGTCGTAAATAATCATTCTTGTTATAAATAATTAGTCACAAATATTCGTTTTTCTTATAGCTAGCGTTCTAGCTTTCTTGAGTGTGAATATGAGGGCACAACAAGATGTGGAAATCGCCATCAAATGAAACAAGACCATCGAGTCTCAACCAAAGTGCACCACTCCATTCCTTCTTTCTATTCTTAAGTTTTAATTCAATGTACGGATGATTACAAAATATATAATAGAGTAATGTTAGACACAAATCATAAGTGTTCAAGTCAAAGACAAGCCCCTAATAAATTAAAAAGAAAAAAAAAAGAAAAAAGAAAAGAAGACTCACTCGAAACAAATAAGTGACTTTTACTCATTGGGTTAGGGGGAGTTTTCAGTATTATTCATCTCTCGTTCACATTATTACTAGCCATAGCAGCAATGACTACAATGCCATGTAGGTGGAGCTAGGGCTGCTCAAATTCTAAGTTGTTCCCACATAATTAATTAGATGAATAGAGATCTTTTACAATTTTCTGATTTAAGAGAGATAAGATGCAGTATGTGAACTCCGTTGTATTGTATTAAATGTTGTCCATACTCTATAGTCAGTGTTAAATCTAATATTAAATATAATTAAGATTGTTCATCCGGATTTCGGTATGAAAATCTAAGTATATCTAGAGTGGGTTGGAATCCGGATTAGTCCGGATCAGACCCAGGCCAGAACCCGGAATACCTGGTTCTTTTTCTCCTTTTGAATGTGTGGGTCCACATCATATATATTAATTCTAGTACCGGCCATTTATTCTCTGCTCCTAATTAGAATAAATCAGAATCAATGGAAGTGCTTCTTCCTAGTTCCTCCCACCTTCCACTGAATGTAACGGAATGCATGTAGCACTGCTGCCATATACAAACTAGAAAAATAAGTGTTAGGTTATTTATTTTGATTTGTCAACGATTAAACTTTACAAATTAATTAACATCGATTATAAACGACTCATCATATATAGCTTTTTTTTGGAATATGTCAGAGTTGAAACAGATTTCTGAAAGCCTACAGAAAAGTTACTGATACAGAGAACATGGCTGCACCCTCACAGCCTACAACAGTTGGCCTACATAAAAAATAAATAAAATAAAATAAAAAAATACAAGATTAAAAATCCGGTATCCGAATTAGGTATACTTGGTTTTGCAATCCAGATTTTGAAATCCAGTTTTTTGGATTCGGAACCAAGTTAAGAAAAAATTCGACTATTTTTTTCTATCTAGATGAACAGTTCTAAACATAATTAAGTCGACATATCATATTTTCTATTTTCTATTTATTGAAAATGTTTGGATCAGAAAATTTTCCGCTGTCCCTCTATATTTAACAAATCACTAAGCCCACTAAAGTTATGCACATATAGGGTTGTTGTTTTTAATGTGTAACGTGAAAGGGTAGTGTTGTACAAAGAGTTAGGCAGAGATGGGCCTATTTGAAACATAATTGCCTCTACTTTTTAAAGCCACAAATGTACCTTTTTATTTTCCTTAAAATGAGGAAAGTGCATGTGCATAGCACCCATGTGGCTTTTAATTGGATTGAATACACTGATTATGGGGCCATCCCCATCTTACCCACCCTTAACCTACTCCAAGGAAAGTAGCTGAAATATATTGACGAGGACTTGTGGATCTAATTTCACATATTTCAAGCCTTAAAAGGTGGCTTCTGGATCATATTTAATATCCAAATCTCCTGAAACGAATATTGATGCAGCGTCATTTTTACTGTATTTTGAACGATTCATTTTTTTTTATTCCTTGTGAATTATATTTTAAAATTAGCCTGCAGAATAATCTTTATTCTATCCAGTTTTAAATATATATTAAACCTTCTTTTGTTTTCAAAAATGAGATTAGATGAAATGAAATAAGTTTAAATTAAGGTTAAAAAGTTAAATAAAATATTGTTAGAATATATTTTTTAATATTATTTTTATTTTAAAATTTGAAAAAGTGGAATTTTTTATTTTATTTTGTATTAAAATTTGAAAAATTTGTAATGATTATATAAGATGAGATGAGTTGAGAAGTTTTCTGAAAACAAATAATCCAATCAGAACCTTAATCACTCAAAATCATGGATTTCAAGTTCTGTTTATTGAAAAGGCATTTCAATCATTCTAATTTCTAACAAATAGAATCAAGATATTTGGAATAAGATGTTTTATAAACCTCTTGATGGAAATTTGGAATTTAAACTGAAACCCGTTTATCCAAACAGAACCTTAAGATCTGGCTAAATTATTAAGTTCAATCAATTAAAATTAGTTTCCTATGGTTGTGTTATAAGATTAAACATAATTAGAAAAATATATTATAACCGTTTCTTTCTCCACAATCTTGCGTACTTTAAAAGGGAGAGAAAACATAAAAATATATTTTAATGTATAAATAATTCTTATAAATGTCTGAAAATAATTTTAAAAAAATTATTTATTCAATTTTGAGTCTCGCGCACTCTCTTACCCATGCACTATATTTGAAAACAAGTAGGAGAAATCTATGACTGATGTGGACTTCACATTTTTTAAATTGAAGTAAACTTACAAACTGATAAGATTTCATATGATTCATTATATATACTTTATAGTATTATAAACATCACATTCTAGTGTCTGGCTCAATAGAGAAATGCTCGGGATCCAATAATGGATCTCGAGCATTTCAGTCTACAGTATTTTTTAGATTTTTTTTACTTAACAATTAAGGAAATATTTTTTAATGGTATTATAAAAAAAATTTTAAGAATATCAAAAACATGAATGAAAAAAATCATAAAAATAGAAAAACTTTTTTATTCTTCTCGGGACCAGTCTTGTGCCGTGTATGTAGCACTGCTCGGCTCAATATTAGATTTATCTAACCAGACACAATACTACTATACTCAATCTACCCCTTATATATTAAATAAGGATAATGTTACTGGACCGATGGTCCCAACGATGGTCAACTGATACAGTTCATTTTCAGGTTTGTTTCTTTTCTTTTAAATATATTTTTAACATTCTTAAATACTTTTTTTTTAATAAAAATATATATAAATTAAATAACATTCACTTTCTTAATCACTTAAAAAAAAAAAAAAAAGCATCGCTTTCTTAATCACTAAAAAATAAAAAATAAATAAAGAAAAGAAGAAGAACGCATCGGTCCATCGGTAGATCATCGGTTGAATAAGCACTCCCATTAAATAAAGAAAAAACACGTGCTGTCATCGAGTGGTACACGGAACATTGTGGGTACTTTCAATTCTCAGTCAGTAGAGTGGGGGCCACTTGTAAATCTAGCCGTTAACCACTTGTTCAAGAAAAAAAAAAAAAAAAAA
>QEOT01003232.1:0-11183 GCA_003123785.1 Pterocarya stenoptera
TGATCTTTATCATGTTAACCATTTTTTAGTGAATAATTGTATTTCCTCGTTTTTACATCACACATTATCATGTCGTAGGAGTGATTTATGGTGTAAAAAGCCTTCCATTAAAATTAGAGTAATTGAAGTAATGTACCTTAATACAGTTATATGTGTGAACTGAATTAAACTCCAGCTAGCTAGCTAGTCCTGCTTACGTTACTGAGATATAAGAATGATGGAAGCCATATTAGACACGATAGGAACCATAAGTAGTTATATATATGCTTAAGAGCTACTCTATTCTCAATCACGTCATGGATATGGTATATCATCAGTGATATCACTTAAATGGTAAGATTTGATTTGTAAGATTTAGATTTTAAAATTTATCTTTCATCACATTCACGTCACCCGTAGTGATTATTATATTACAGCATTGAAGTCATCTCTTTATTATTTTTAAAAAGAGAGGACATTTAAGTGAGTGCGTAAAAACTCAAAATCTCACAGCTCTCTTCTTTATTATTATTAAAAATAATATTAAATATAGTTATAAGATACGTAAGTTTTAGAAACTAGGTTTTTTTTTTTCAAAAAGGGGTAGAGTCTACAATAAAAAAAATCATATGAATCTTATATTTATTTATTTTTTTTTTATAAAAAAGTGCACAAAATTTACATATAGCAAACATTAATTTTCTTTTATTATTATTAAAGCAAAAGTCAACAATTATTTTTAATTTTTTATGTGCAAGTTGACCAATCTTTTTCAAATATTTACGCTAAAAAGTAAAATAGGTTAATTAGTTCAACTTCCCATAATAATAGGTGTACTTGGTACTCATGCATCAAGAATCAAAAGACAGGCTGTTATATATTAACTAATTCAAAAGTAATATATTTAATTAAGACTCAGCGCATATGTGGCCAGGCTTGGAACTTGGAAGGCACGTGCCATTGATCATTCACATTAATTGATCAAGATCCATGAATTATTAAGAACCTCGGTTGACCGCGAATTAATCTAGGAATCACTATAAACACTTCAAAATTATAAAAATAAATGCAAACTTTCCTGGAAAGAGTATTTAATTAATACTTACTGGGGCAAATTAAGTGAATTAAAGTCCACACACACATATATATATATATAAATATTTATATTTATATTTAGTCACTCACAAGTGCTACATGATACTTGTGCAGTACTTCACCGCGTGCCCTATCACCACTGGCCATTATTCGCTATCCCATCACAATATAAAAAATGTCTCATTTCTCTTAGCATTTTCTTATTCACCCTGCTAATATATATATATATATAGAGAGGAAAAATAATATTTATAGTCTTAAAGTATACAAATCTTGTATACTCTCTTTAAAAAAGTGGGTTCATATATATGAAATTCAGATGAAAAAATTATTTTTTTTAATGAGACTCTATTTTTTTCAAAATTAGTTCTTGGAGATTGCATACTCTAAGATTGTATATAATATTTGGTTTATTAATTTGTTATGTTTGGGTGTCCAACCCATTTCAATCGATCTCAAACTAATAATTGATGAGATTCACTACTTTTTCAACTTTTTATAAAAAGTTAAACATATCTTAACTTATTTTATATATTCAAATGCAGATTTTAACATACTTCAATCATACATTCAAATACATCTCAGTAAAATTTACAAAACACTACTAATCACAGTTGAACTCAAATTATCTGACGTCACCTCAACATCCAAACACAACCTTATATAATAAGTAGTGTTTATCTTTTAATTGACATGAGCCGGTCGCCATATTTTAAGTTGGCAATTTTAGGGTAAAGCTGTAATCTGATAGATAAAGTATCTGTATTTAATATATTACAAAAGAAAAAAAAATGGTAATTAGCAAACAAACGCATGCATGGGTCTTCGATCGATTAATTGCTAGCTCTTACGTTTTACAGTAGCTAGCCATGATGATGATGATGATGATGTACCCAATGGGGTCTTGAAAGCTTGACTAAAATGCACGATTCCTATATATCTAAATACGCACACACATGATCATTTTAATATCCCCCATCGATCGATCGAGTATATATCTAGCTAGCTCTAGCTCTAAGGGATCTGACCGACCAGGAGGCCGACAATTTTGTTAGAAGATAGATTGAGCACGATCGAGAAAGAACCTTTTTATTTCTAAATTTATAACAATTAATCTCATATTAAATATTTTAATAGAAATACAACAAAATTTATGTTTTTCTAGGATAAAATTAAATCCACAAAAGTAAATTAAAAAATTAGCATGATTTTATATATGTGGTAAGTTATATTGTAAATCTATTTTTATNTTATTTTATCACTCTACTTCAAATGAAGGGTAATTATGTGAAATTAAAGTGATTTTTTTAATAAAAATCACAATTACATTGGTTGCTTTAAAATAAATTATAAAATAAATATAAAAAAGTTGTAAGTCTTTTCATTTTCATAAAATTCGATCTTACGAGCGAGGGGCTGATCATACCTCTAAAATATGTGAATCTAAAAATGAATGGTGCCACCAAGTACCTTACAAATAAGCGATTCATAATTATAATAGTATGAGAACATTGAAATCCCTAACAACCAATCAAGGACTACGTACCCTCAACAACAGTACCATGGCATCCAATGTGAATCCAAAGATCCCCCTACTGATCTCAAAATGATGTCATATATATATATATATATTTGTTGGAAAATGATACTCCATCATTGGAATTTTTTATTTTATTTTTTAATTTTTCTTTTTATTTAGTGATTAAGAAAATATATTTTTTAATAATATTGTATTTTTTTTATTTTTTTAAAAAACATTTAAAATTGTTAAAAAATACATATAAAAAAAATCAACAAAAAAAAAAAAAAAAATACCAATTATACCTAACTGTAGCTCTCAGGAGGAGCTAAGAGCGGTGGACGTAGCACCGTCCATATTTGTTTTGCTATACATCAATCACTATTCACTTTTATTCCTTACACTTAATAATTTTTTTTATAAAGTGTGAGAATGTGTGATAGTGAATAGTAATTGATGAGAAGAATTATTATTATTATTTTTATCTCTTTTTGTCGTATTATTTTTTGGGCCGACCAGGGCCTGTAATATGCTTTCTCAAAAGACTGCATGATGGACGAGTGTTGAATATATGATATCGATCAAAAAGGTTAATTTGGATGAGGGAAGTTGCCTTGAAAGTGTTTACTTCCCACTTTGATCATCATGCATGATTATTACATATTGGAGTACTACTCCCATCACATCAAATGTGGTGGGATGCATATATGCATGGTGATTAATGGAATATTGAAATTGGAATCTGAATGCGTTTTTTGAGCTGGCCTGTCTTGCTGGACCTCATGTAATTAATTTTACTGTTGGAGATTAGCCGCAAAGACTCCTCTAGCTCTTTTAGACTCTCTTTATCTTCTCTCTCTATTCTTTTTCTTCCTTAATTGATTTGGGTTTGAATAGTCAGTAATTATGGCAGATTTGATTACACAAAACTAAACCAAAGAATCTCATCTCATATAATTATTATAATTTTTTCAAACTCCCACACAAAATATAATAAACAATTTAACTTTTTCAAATCTCAAAACAAAAATTATATTATAAAAATATTTTATTCAACTTTCAACAAACATCTCATCTCATCTCATCTGAACTACCTAACTAAACGTGGATCTAGTTTTAGAGTATCCTCTTTTTTAAAAAAAATATCAACTATTAAAAAAATGAGTTTTTTCATGTGAGTTTAAGATTTCTTCACTTTTTTCAAAATAAGTTTATAGAGCTTGGGCATTCTATGATTGTATTAATCATTTTTATTCTAGTTCATGTATCTGTTAATTTCTTAATAAACACAACCATGTCAAGCCATACACACACATATATATATATATATATATGTGTGTGTATGTAAATGCCAATGAAAGCTTAGTTGTTAAGTATAAATTCTGACCCTAATTTATATATCAAGAGGATATTTATGAGCCTTTAGGGCTTGTTTGGATAGAGAAATTATTTCATCTCATGATTATAATTTTTTTAAATTTTTACACAAAATTATATAATAAATAATTTAATTTTTTTAAATTTTAAAACATTAATAATATTAAAAAATAATATTTTATTTAACTTATATAAAATCATCTCATTACATCACAGTATCCAAACCAAACTATATTCTATTGATCAGGTAAATATAATAGTGTACGCGCTATCAGGACGGGGAATATAAGGTGGTTGAAACGCATCTGTCAGTCGTGCAAATTACAATTATGAACTTGAATAATACGTACTTTCTACTTTTTTCTAATCCAACTTGTATACATGTGGAGATTAATTTATATATCATGCATTTGATCATTCACAAACTTCAAAAATATTACTACTCCTTTTAGGTGGGATTTGAACAGTGAGATGAGATGAGATAATTTTAGATGAAAATTAAAAGTTGAATAAAATATTATTAGAATATTATTTTTTTAATATTATTATTTTTTATTATATTTTATGTAAAAATTTAAAAAAATTATAACAATAAAATGAGATAAGATAGAATGATTCTTGAATCCAAACTGGGACTTAATTCTTTAATACTTCGACTAGTACTAGTATACACATAATTCAACAATTTAACAAAGCTTGAGAATTTCTTGAAACTTGAAGCCCCATGTTCCTCAATTCATTAGTTAATATATATGCCTTTTGAATCTCAGATCGATCTTTATAGTTACACGATCGCTTAAATTGAAAGTAAGATTGCGTTTGTATTATGACATAATTTCAAATGATCTGTTAAAAATAATATTTTGTAGATCTCATTGAGATATATTTAAATGTAAATTAATTGAAATGTGTGTGGTAGTGTATATAACTGGTTTAAGATGAGTTCTTGATGACTCAACTAACCAAATATATATAAACAAGTATTACAATATTTGTTGTTATTTATGTAAATTTTAAGCACGGAATTCAATGGTCAGTATTTCTTAAAATATTCATATTCACATTGCGCATCTATTTATCTTTATTTCGGATTTTAGATTTTGGACAATAATTTTAGAGAGAATATACGATCAAAGTGTATAAAAATAAAGATAGAGATGGGTGTCGACGGGTTGAATGTCACCAAAAAGGAAGAACAGTGATCAAAGCTCTTTTATGGTGTGTGGACCATTGAAGAAGAAACAGTCCACAGAGTCAGGTAAAGCCATAAACAAAGAAAGGAAAGGAAAGAGCTAGCAAACATTGGCAAGCTACTTGATCACCAAGAAACGTATTTAGATTTGTTAGCCCTTAAAAAGCAAAATTGAGGGAGGGCTAACTGCCTCATACATGATTTAAAAAGAGAAAAAAGGAAAAGAGAAAGACAAGCATTAAATAAAAAAAAAAAAAAAAAANGTCCGACTCGAAACTCGTCCCCAGACTCGGCAGCTCCACTATCTCGCTCAGCTCCTCTGGGGTCGACACGTCGCACGACAACGATGACGAGGAGGTGGAGGAGTAGGAGGAGGACGTCGGCGTTTTGGGAACCTCAAATTCCATGGAAGCTGCTTTGGTAGCGGCGGCTTGGACGTCCCGAGGGGAGTTCGAAGCGGGACGGGGAAGCGACCCGGAGAGTTCGGGAAAGTTGAGAATGGCCGAGTTGCCTTTGATACTCAGCGCGGCCACGTCGTGGGCCCGGGCGGCCATTTCCGGGGTCGAGAAGGTACCGAGCCAGATCCGGTTCTTTTTCCTGGGCTCGCGGATTTCGGATACCCATTTGCCCCAGGTCCGCATGCGGACCCCTCTGTAAACCGGGTGCTTGCTACAGTCTCGGGCTCGCTTCGGCAGTTTCGGGTCAGGGTTGGATGGCAGGTTCGGAGGTAAAGACTGGGAGTGAGACAACCCAGAGGAGGATGGTGAAGACGGAGAAGGTGAAGAATAGTTGGCGCTGGACTCGGTCTCGGAGTAAGGCGGGTCAGCCATTGCTGCTACAGGACACAAACACACGCACGCGCGCACACACAAAAAGCTTCAAAACTTCACTGTACGTACGTCTTAGAGTAGCACGGAAGAGAGAGTCTCAGAGAGAAAGGAGTGAGTTGCAGAGAGCTCATGAACAATTTTAAGGTAGAGGGTTGAGGAAGCGACGATAGAAAGGATGGAATGGGACTGAGAATGGAGGAGGAAGTGAGGGAGTAGGGGGGGTTTTATTAGGAAGAAGTTGGGAGGACAAAGAAAATGCAAGGTAAACGTGAGGCTTTACTACCCCAAGAGAGAGCCCCCACGGTCCTTACGCGACTGTCTGGCTAGCCACAGCCAAAGGCCCCCCGGTCTTTTACCCTATATATAATATATCTTCAATTCATCACTTTCTCCTCCTATAATTATCTTGCAGTATAAATATACTTAACTACTATAAATATAAAAATATTATATAAAAAGAAATTTATAAATTGACGTAATTTTATAATATTTGTTAAATTTATTTTATAATAAAAATAATTTTATAATTTAACGTAATGTATCATATCATATCATTTTGTAAATTAAATTTTATATAATTTATTTATAATTAAAATGTTTCTCGTATACAAAATATTATTCTTTATATGTAATTTTATCATTCCTAATTCTTAATACGAATGTTTCTCCTAATTTTAAATATTTTAAAAGTTTCTATTTAAAATATGTCAAAACTTGCCATAAATAGTCACCGGGGGGTTTAATTAGGCTAACCAATCCTCACCATCTTAATAAATCTTACCTTTTTATTTTCACCTATCTCTTCTGAGCATATGTATGGCAATAATAATACTCTCTCTAGATCCTCACCAACCCTTTCACAATGACCCCTAGCTTTGTCCTCCCCACCTACATACATTGCCCTATTAACACATCCATCCTTGGGTCCTTCCTGTTATCTTTTCACTGTTTTAACCAAGTTTCGTCACCTCAATTTTCCAAGACCCATGAGGTTTCCTGTTCTTGGACGTTTCTGGCTTTTTTGTTTTTTTTTGTTTTTGTTGTGTTCTAGTCTTTAAGTATAATTAGGAGCAGCACTTACAATTCTTTTGATAATTTAACCTAGTTAATGCCATGGGTTTATGTTTCCTAACATGGGCCTTTAATTGTTTTGGTCCCAACACAAATTTGGATTTCATCAATTGAGAAATGCAATGGAATATTCTAAGAAAAACTGATCTTAGGTTTTCTTCTTTCATAGAATTTGAGAAATGTTTTAATCAGAATTTCACGAAAATAAATCCATAAACTTACGTGACTTAGTGTGGTATTTGAGTAAATAAAATGACGTACGTTCTTCTTCTTAGGTTTTTTATTTTTATTTTTATTGTGATCGATTCTATATAAAATATTGTGCTGCATAATTAAAAATAATAAAATCAATGAAGAAAATATTATTTAAAAAAAATTGATCATGAAAAACTAAGTACATATTCTATTGCTTTTCGATCTGAGTAATGCTATACATTACACTGTCATTCTACTTTCATCACATTCTGTAAGATGTGTCACATTTATCACTATTGGATGATAAAGAAGAATTTAATAGTGATAAATGTGCCGCATCTTATATAATATGATGAAAATAAGATAGTAGATGTGGTGTATAAAATTTTTCTTCGCAATCCTTTCTCTTTCTTAAAAAAAAAAAAAAAAGAATTTAATAATTCTAAGTAATCGCCTTTATTACATATGGATTGGGGGTCCCATATATATAAGGAGTACTTTATAAAAAAAAAAAAAAAAAAAATTATAGTCCAGCACCGGCTGTTTATATATATATAATTGATTATCATGGGCTGCATGCATGGCTATTTAGGCCCCGCAACAGCCTTGCTCTCGATAAGGTGCTGCTCGCATGCATGGAGCAGCAGTCTCGGATTCTTGACCTAATTCAATGGGTTTGATAAAATCCATGCACATTGGAGTTATTGTCTGAGTGCAAACCATGTGGTATTGAGCACGCACATGAGCATCATGCCATCATACATGCATGGACTAGTTTTAATTTCTCCGCATATATATTATTACTCTATTTAGAGAAAAGAAAAATATTCAAGTGTTTACATGACGTTCATGCATGTTGATTTAGGGTTGTGCAGTCACATTATAGATAGTGTTCTGAATTTATATATGTTCTTCCATTTAAAATAGAGTTATAAAAGAGTAGTCGTGTCTCGAAACAATCGAAGATATATCATTTCATGATGAAATATTCCATCATCTTAGCATTGTAACAGCTAGTACTATTTGTATATATGTTTCGGGCAAGAATCTTTCTTTTGGCAAAATCTAATTGGCAAAGCATCATACAGTATTCATGCATGGCAGACATACTGAAAGGGTGGCTCTACAGCCACCGCTAGTAGCTATCTCTAGTTGATTTTGTATGTTTTTATTTTTTATTTTTTTACATGTATTTTTAACACTTTTAAATATTTAAAAAAACGCAATATTATTAAAAAATACTTACTTAATCATTAAGTAAAAAAAAAAAAAAAAACCAGCGCCATCCCCCAACTGAAATCATTTCAATTTTGATCCTAGCCAATGACTAAGAATGAAATGTCATTCTTTCTTACTGTAGTTTGCCTTCTAAATTTCTGTCCATTCTTTATATTTCGTACAGACAAAGCTGTCCCAATGCTCCTTCAATGGTCCCTTTACATTTACTCTAAATGGCCCCCGGCCGCCCCCCCCCACAACACTTCATTCTTGCAAGGCTAGATCGATCATGTATAGAGAGACTAGGGTTTAGAAGATCATAAATTAGAGGAAGGCAGATCATCGAGGGTTGGAAGATAAAAAAAATTCCAATTTTGTACATGATCATCACTTCATGAATTTTCAAAGAAATTAATGACAGTACTATTAGCCCAAATTCTCTCTTTTTAATATGTCCTTCCATGTCTAGAAAAAGGTAAACCTTGATTTGGATCGATCATGCATGTATATATGCATGTATGTGCTTGATATAAATTAATGGCTGAAAATTTTCAACACTTTCTTCTCTTTCCCGAATGAAAATTATCTACAACTTTATAGATACACAAGACGTAGCTCACTACAAGAAAAGTGAACATTTGTGACAGATTAGTTGTGACGATAATATAAACTATTTGCGATGAAAACAAACTCATTTTGAAAGAAAATAACTATTTTCGTAAGAAATAACTTATCATAAATAAACAGTTTTCTTATAGTATTGGCTAGAAATTAGTTTCATGCATATTGTAAGTGTGTGCGCGCGCGCGTGTGTATATATATATATATACATTGTGTGTGTATGGAGGTTAAATTAGTGTATGCGATCCTGCAGGAAAAAAGTTGGAGGTTTTTATGCGTGTGTGACTAATCGAAAGCCAATTATTCATAGAAAAACTTTACGCATCGTACTCACATTTCACTTTTATTTTATTATACATTTCACTTTTATTTTATTTATACGATGACATGCATGCGCATGACATTCATGTCCATCAACATGAAGCCAATTTAAAATATATATATATATATATCCAGCGAGGCCTATTATATATATATTTTTATTTATATGAGAGATATTACCCATCATTCCACACTACACACATTATATATTTTAGAATTTATTTTATTTTATTTATTTATTTTATTTTATTAATTTTACTAAACTAATTGATCAGTTGTTAATCTACTCATCATTCATGACCACATATTACTTGACACTTGTTATGAGAAAAAGGAAAAAAAGAATTAAAAGAGATGTGGTGTGTCATTTTCTTATTACTAATTGACTCCAAAAAATCTATTTTGCTATTTAAAGTACAATTTAATATTTATTTAACTAAATTTATTATAGTTACTTGATTGAGCCAAAAGAATATTAATGGTCTTATATATTCAATGCTCTAGGGTTTACAGTTTATTTTAAAGCTAATTAAGGAAGTGCATGTTTGCGTGCCAACTTTATTAATAAGATTTTAATATCTTATATATTTTCCTCTATATATATATTCTTGTCCGAAATTAAGCTTCATGTTTATAATCATACGTGTTGATACGTCATATATTGAAAATAGTGAAAATTTTAAAATTTAAAATTTAAAATTTAAAATAAAAAAATACCAATAAAATAGAACTACTACTCAGTACATATAATATTATATATAAAATTGTATATACCTGTAGCACTACTAATCATAACAATATGATAATTAAAAAATATTATTAATAATACAAACATGAAGGAATTATAATAACAGAGAACACGTACGTATCTTAGTTGTATTGAAGTCGATAGAAAATCATTTATTACAGATTCACTTGAAGGTCATGTAAATTATTAAAGTACTACTGGATCATTTTGATTTTTGTTTTGGTTATAAAATAGACTGCACGTACGTACGCTTGAGTAGTTGCAGAGAGCAGAACCCCTGGCTTTGATTCATTAATGGGAGGAGCCATCTGGCATCTGCTATAAAAAATATATAAATATATAAATATATATATTTATATATATATATTTATTTATTGCTGTTTCTGGCAGACAAATATTTAAATGCTTGGTTATCGATGTATCTCTTTCACATGCCACTCATGTGCCCCCATACTCACAAGTTATCAAGGCATTGTTGTCTTTTATAAGGCATTGCTGTCTTTTATATATATAAATATATATATATATATATAGATTATGTGTAGTGTTCTTTCAACAACATGGCATGACTAACGATAAA
Source organism: Pterocarya stenoptera (assembly GCA_003123785.1). Classification (NCBI taxonomy): domain Eukaryota; kingdom Viridiplantae; phylum Streptophyta; class Magnoliopsida; order Fagales; family Juglandaceae; genus Pterocarya; species Pterocarya stenoptera. The sequence continues at coordinate 10,747 of QEOT01003232.1, forward strand.
TATAATTTTACAATTTAACATATTATATCAAATTATGTTAGTTTCTAAATTTATTTTTATGGGATATCTTTAATTATTATTAAAGTATTTCTCATTTAGAGAGAGACTATTAATGAGCTCTGTGTTATGTACAAAGAACATTACATGTTTAGTACGTTAGTCATGCCAAAACATATAAATTAAACACTATAAAACATATATATATATAGGAGAAATACTATAAAACACTAAAAAATTCGCTACAAATAAATATCTTACAAACTAAGTTAATTATAATTCATTTAATTGGGGCTTCATTATTTGAGTTTATAAAGCCTATTCAATTAAATTTGTAGTACGTAGTGTCTGTAGCATTCATTACTAAAAGCTTTTTAAATATATTTTGTATTAAGTTTTGTGAAAGTGTGTAGGAATGAGGTACTCGTGTTTTATTAATT
>QEOT01003232.1:12141-45335 GCA_003123785.1 Pterocarya stenoptera
ACACATGTTTATATGTTTGTATTTATGCATGCATGCATATGTATGGTCCTGCGTTCTGTTTTTTCATACGAAGCTTCCAGGTAAAATCATTAGTGCCCTCTGGTTTCCCTTACAATGCAGGCACTTCAAATACATGGATGATGATGTATCCTGATCTTGTAGCCATGTTGATAATAGAGTAGTCGCGTGACCCAGTAGATTTGGAAGTCCAGATACATAATGGAGTGAACTGCAGACAGCAGTTCAAGTATTACATAATATAAAGACCTCCCCAAAATCCAATCCCCCCGGAAGAGAGAGTTCATCAACAAAAATCTTGTGTTTGGAATTATGAATAGTTATGGAAACAAGATGGCGCAATTGGAGATACAGTAACAAAAAATCCCGTGTTTGGAATTATGGATTACTTCTTAGATTTCTGTCTTTCTTCTTGCTTCATATTCCCAAGCTCCACAAGCAGAGTCAGAAGAGCCTCACACATTTCACAAGCATCAGGCTCACCGGGTTTCTTCTTCCTTGAAGAGTAAACCATCCAAGCATGGTCAAGCTTCTGGTCTGGTCTGACAACGACCGAGCCTGGAACTTCAGCATCACGGCATGTTACTAGACCATCACTCTTCTCCCCATACCTGAGCTGCAAATGAAGTGCACATATAGCCATCGCAGCAGATAAAGGGATCACTACGGGCACCTGACGTCCAGCTTGAACAATATTATCAGACTCTTCATTCCCAAAGTTTGGAAATGGGAGCCAGGGAAGTTCTGCGTGGGCTATGTGGGTCATTGTAGCAAGGACGCCAGGAGCAATACTTGCTTCAGAGTGGAAGGATATCACAGGGATATTCTCAGGGAGCTTGTGTTTCATGACGAAATCCTTCCGCTTCTCGTATGTGAGATCCTCCAGTGCCCTTATATCACCCTAAATATACGTTTGAAACAAAATTTGATAATAAGAAAAATCAGCATACTCTTAACAAAAACTTTGATACTGCATCAAATTACCAGCACTTTATCAAACCCATGCCAAGCATATTTGAGTATGCAGGCTTGGAGAAAAGGAGACAAAAAGAATGATGGAACTGATAGTAAAACTTCCCCGAAAGAATTTGCAGTTGAAAAGTCTATATGAAAGCCAGGCTTAAGGGATGTGCTTATGAAGCAGGAAATTAAATCTACAAGAGACATGACATAAAAGACTATCCTGACCCAAGACGACAGGTAACTAGCATCAAACAGCCCCCCACCTATGAGATTTAAGTTCTTTAAATTTTAATAGCATGAGTCAAAGATGCTCTCAAGCATAAATTGTGGTTAGGGGTCCTTTTCTTACATGCATAAAGGAGGCATTCATGATTTTTTAGCAAAAGGAATTGAATACCTTAATAAGCTTGCATATCAAGAACTCCATGATCCTACGTGTTTCTTTGTCAGCAATCTGGCCTTCACGGAGAGTATCAGAAGCTAAAGGGGTGCCACCATAGGGGCTTTGCACCAGCGCCAAACCAGCAACTTTGTCTTTCAAATCAGGCCAGTAAACTGATAATGCTGCCGCAGCATCAACCCCACCCTTGCTGTGCCCCAGCAGCATTACACGCTTGCCTGATCCCCAGTAAAGCTCCTCAATATATTGCTTCAGTTCCCATGCATTGTGCTCCACCGATGCCTGTGTACAAGGAAAGATATTTGACGATAGCCACACTAGCATAGCATAATTTCATGTCATTTATGGATATAGAAAGATATGGGAAAGGAAGCCAAATTAGAAATTATAAGGAAGAATCTCAAGAACATGCAGTTTGAAATGAATAAAAGACATTGTTAGAAAATGATATTTCACGCACCCTGGTCGATATCGGCATTGTATCAAGTAATCATATATTACCTCACTATGAATTTTTGCAATATGACAAGCTAGACCCATCTTTGAAAAGAATCTTTTAGCGCCCACAAAATATAAGGGACCGTGATTACTAAAGAGGCCTGCCAGATCAACATTCCCATTTAAGTGGGTGTGCCCATGCCAATTGGAAAAATGAATAAAAAGCAAACTCCGGACAAAGGGATCTTCTCATACCTGGAATTAGCAGATAAACAAATGAATTGGGTAGCTTGTGCTCTCCATTTCTAGAAGAAAACACAGAAAAACATATCAAGTAACAAGATATATAGATCTATGTAACAATAAAATGATACATAATTGAAACTCCTCAATTGCATGGAGAAGAAACAATCATAAAGCATATACGTTCAATATCTTATAGACTACATAATCTATCACAATAAATAATTTCAGAAGCATTAGACTTCAATGAACCAATTCTCCTATTCATCAACATCAGTATCATCTTACTAACTCGTGCCTTTTCAATTTTGTAATCAATGAATTCATACAGGTTATTGAGTTTTTGAAGTTATGGAGCTGATAAGTTATGTCTCTTTATGGGTAGACTTTTCCCATCATTAACATACAAACATAAAAAGAACAAGGGAAGAGAAGACCAAGATGCTCAACCAAATCTGGAGATCAAAGTGCTAACATTGAAACTCTCTCAAAGATTCTATTTATCACATGATGGCTCAAAGTATATTTACTTAATTACATATATTATGTTTACTTTAAAAGTTTAACTATTCCCATGCATTGTACAGGTTTGCAACTAGTTGTTTGATAATAATACAACTTTTGTACCAATTAATGAGAAGTAGTAATAATAATAAAAAAAACAGCCCTAGCATTACTGCTGAAATATATTGATGACATATTATGGTTGGAAAAATGATGGAAATGGTGCTTGGCAAACTGCTAACTGGATGATATAAAAACCATCTGCCCCCAGAGGATGGTGATCAGTAACAGAACTTGGACATATGGGAAATATCAGGCACCACAGGAGTTTCTCCATTTGAGCATGATAAAATTGTTTAGATTATAGATAATTGTATATTAGCAAAATTCTTAACTATAGTTGCAGTACACATTTCCAATAATAGAAAATGAAAGAATTGAACAGAAAGTATCAATGAACTCCAGACAAGTCAACTGAACCCAGAGATAAAACTAATAAAAAAGATCATAACGAACACAGCCCCCTGCCCCAGGTGGGTGGACCAACATAGAGCAGTAAGAATATACAAATTTAGGCTGGCTACCTAATGCCTGCAAGCAATTCCAAGAATCTTGGCGTCCCATCCTTCACAGGAGCCATTCCTGGAGTGTGTTGCAACCATCCAATATCATCAGAAGAGCCGCGCAATGTTTTACACACTCGAGATATAATGCTGATTATAGCAAAACAAATATAGATGTTATAATAGAACCAAACCAAGAAATTGTAAAAGCATAAAATTGATAATAATAACATCTGTTGAAATAAACTGAAAGAGACCACCCACAGACTCTTCAATGGCAAATGAACCCACCAGTTTTCATAGTAAAACCTACTTCTTTTACCTCCAAACTTGAGCTTGAATGCATCTAATGTATGAAAATGACAGTTTCCAAGAGTACAGTGCCAAACTCCAGGAAAATTGTAAACTGAATAAAGGAAGCATCAACCTGCATCCATAGGCAGCAACTGAAGGATCAAGGAGACCAAAAATTTGCAATCAAAGTAGAGTAATGGTAACAGAGGATCCCCTAACGCGTATACTTGGTAGACAACTATTTCAAAGAAAGGAACTAACATTGCTTTAGTTTGCTTTAGAGGAGGAAGGGAGAGGAAGGAAACAAGGAGGTGAAACAGATTAAAACCAGAGAGAATCTCAATCATCTGAAACATATAAGAATAGGTTGATCATGACAATTTCCCATTTGTCACGTTTGATCAAAACACTTGACAATCAGTTCAATACGCTGAGTCTTTATAGGATAGCATCATAAATGATCTTAATGGAAAGAAAGTTCTTACCCTTGAAAAAAGATAGGGACACCCCCATAGCTGTAACTGTTATCAACAACTTCAGACCTTGTATTTACAAGAAACTCTTCCTTAAGTTCTGAGGTTCTCCCTTCCAGGATTGTAGGGCTTGCAATGGAGATGCAAGGTTTAGAAGATGATGAATTTGAGGTTCTATTCATATCTCCTAATACAAGATCCTCTGCAAAAACAGAAGCATGCCAAAATGCAGCCATTATGGTTCAATAACACGGATAACTCTAAAACATCAGTGAACTTCAAAACATTCTCCATATAGAAGGCATTAATGTTTTGATGGCAAAGACGCCGATTTCCCACCATTTGTATATTTAACAAACAAGTGACTCACCAATAAATTGAATGAATTGAAGACTTATATAGCTAGTCAAAGTCAAGAGATGGGTGAAAATATCATCCACTAACGAGTCAAATCCGAGAGTATCCATAAGAAGACTATTGTTCCTCACAGCATCACCATGGACCTGATACAACACCCTCTATTAAATCCGGAGGAAAAGCTCTAACGTCAACTAAAATTACATATACATATTATATATGGGAACAGTGAATGTTTTCAACTTTTCAACCCTGATCTCAAAATGGTCTTTGCCTTCACTTTCTACATGGATAAGCCAAATGTGGGATAAACAAATTAACCTTTTGAAGATTCTATTCAAACTTTTCAATTTTTCCAAAGAAAGATGTCTTTACTCTTGATAATTGGTCAAAGATAGATGTATACATTAGGTCAATGCAGAGCCTAATCCATGGGTTGAATGGAAACTATCCAGACTAGTTAGTTACACAGATTTTGAATGTTGGATTTTTGTAAATAGTATCTCAGCATGTGTCCATACTAACAGGCTAAGGCGTCATGGTATTCATCAAGAAAGTTTCGATAATGAATCAAAACATGCTCACAAAAGCATGGTAAAGAACAGAAAACCTGTATTACTAAATGCTTTCTTTGATAAGAAATCACATTATGAAAGATCAAAATTCCTCAAGGCTATAGTTAGTTTTCCTTGATGCACGGGAGTTGGTGCTTACTGTTGATTGGACTTCAGATATTTCCTCTTGTATATGTACATCTCCCATGAATTCTTTGAAACCTGAAATCATTGAACAACCTAATTAACAGAATTTAGAGGATAAAGATGCAACTACAATCCAAGCTGAAGGAAGCAAAGGGGGTCTCAAGAAAATACTACAAAATCTATAAAATAGGAAAGGAAATATTGGACTACAGGGAAGAGAAAATCTAAATCATAGATTTTTTTTTTTTCTTCAAGCAGAACAGTTTTTGAATTAGTCAAAACAGAAAAATAAAAGAATTTTGCTGTTGTGGGAGATCACAAGGGTATTATTAACATCCATCCAACCTTCAGCAAAGAAGAAGTTAAAGCTCAGCTAAGGTGCGGTTTGGCGCAGCTAAATCTGAATAGGCTGAGAAGGCATTGGCTCTGGCAGTTAAGGGGTGCAGTAGCTCGTCTTAGAATCGAATCTCACAAACAAAGTAAGAACAAAATGGAAACGTTAAAGACGCCTTTTGAGGCAGTCAAGACTCAAGGGGTACGTTAACTGATCTTAGAATCGAATTTCGTCGAACGAGTTAAGATCGAAATTATATAACGCATCTTACGTGGAAGTCGATAATGTTTTGACCCATCATGAAAAGAGATGAAAAATGTCAAACCATCGGATTAGGAGGAATGAAATGGCCTCTTTCAAATTCATAATCCACTTCGAATATTGGTAAAAGGTGATAAGGACTGAAATTTTCGGATCCTTCCAAATATCACAGAACATTTATAGTTCTACAAGCAATATCAATGTAAGCATTTTTCTTTTCAAAGCACAGCTCATTGCTTTGTCACTCAGAAATTATACGGAACAGAAAATTCAATTCATATTGAAGCACAGACAGTTCAAGTTTCCACATTAATCAAGACAGAAGAGCAATGAATCAAATTAGTATTTAACAACATATACCCAGATGAGAAAAATCAATAATACCCCAATCCTTCAAAAGGCCGATCTAAACGCATATAACTCATCCTCAACAGAGACATGCATAAAACTAAGATGCCAGTGAGTGACTTACGCAAGTAAAGTTCAAAATTTGAAGCCTAACAACGAAAGAGAGACAGAAATCTGCGAAACCCACAAAGCGTATAAAGAATCAAAATTAAAAAACCAATTCAAATGCAAAAGAGGGAAAAAGAAAAAAAACCCACATACGCCATTCCCAGAAAGTTTGAAAATCAAAATAAAACCAAACACGGTGAATTAATTCAATGAAAAGGAAACTACGAAAAAGATATTGGGAACAGTACCAACCTAATGAAAGAGAGTATGGAATGAAAATGGAGCAATAGATGATCATTATCCACTTGCTTTTTTTTTTTTTTTTCCCTTTTTTTTAATCTTTCTATGGCCCACCTAAGTTCTGTTTCAAAAGCAAGAAATAAATCTTCTTTTCTTCTGGTCTCCGTTCTCTTTTGTTTTTCTTTTTCTGTTTGGAGAAAGTAAGAAGAGGTGATTACAAAAATTGATCAAATTGGAGTTACAAAATAATTCCAGGAACCCTGGCAAAAATCCGTGACTCAGAAAATCGTTGAAAGTTCAACTGACACTAACTGTGAAAACCAGGCTATTGGAGACCCATAAGCAATCACTATTATTATGAGTTGGGTAACCTATGGGACAATCTGAAGCTTTTAAAAGACGAGGCAGGCGTGTTCGGTTTTCTGGGCTTGTGTTCGGATAAGAGGGACCCACCAATTAGTCGTCAATGATAAGTATTTCAGATGGAAAAGATTTGCTCGGGAAAAAGCATGGCTTCGCTTTGAAGGGAACCAAAAAAGAAAAGGAGTGGCTTGACCTTGAAGTTTGAAGCGAGAAGAAACGTGGCGTGATGGGAATTCTTCAACTGGGAATAGTGGACAAATGGCATTGAAGGGTCTGAATTCGTTGCCCATCTTGTAGCAGATCACTCCCCTCAAACCTCAAGGCTGAAGTAAAAGTCAAGGGATCTTAATTCAGTATTGTGTTGGTTCTGTCCACTGAGCTGAGCCATTGGCTGGGACAGCAACTCTTTTCACAGTTCATAAAACGAGATTTCGATCCCGTTTAGGTATTTAGATGAGATGTTATAAGTTAAAATATTTTGTTTATAGTAACGAAATTATTAATTAAAATTAGATCATATGAGATGAGATCATCTGTATACAAATGTCCATAAACCCAAAAAAAAAAAATTGGTGGATGTGTTTTGTTTTCTGTTTGGTTGTTAGGAACTCATGCAGAATTAAATTTAGTGCATAAAAGTTTTAAATTAATGAGAAAAAATAAATTTAATTATTAATATTATATCTTAACACGTGGCAAGATTATGACATTTAAGCATGATGCATTACAAAATTTCAGTTTGTCAAATCCATTTTTGCGGCCTCTGCTACCTGTAACTAGCATCAACATGTACATGCAAGAGATGGAAATGCCCCAAAATAAAACTACGCAGCAGGACATATCTTCTAAGCATCTGCTTGGCATTTTTACTCTCCAGAGCTGCAGTCCCATGTTTTAGACAACAAATTGCTGTGTTTAGTTGTTGGACTGAGTTCAATTAATCCCAAACCAATCATTGATGACACCTACTATTTTTTCAACTTCTCATAAAAAAGTTCATATCAACCTAATTCATACATTCAAATACATATCTTAACTTATTTACATTCAAACACGTCTAAGTGGAACTCACAAAATATTACTATTCACATTTCAATTCAGATCATTTGAAATCATTTCAAAATCCAAACGCAGCTAAATCTTCATCAGATTAGAAACTTCGGGACTACCTGAAAACCTCCTTTTCGGTGATCCTGCTTCTTGCCCAAGTGCTAGAACTAGAACCAGACTAATTATTTGGTCAATTTCCTTTTTTGCAAAGGGAGCCTGAGCATGTTAACATCCTTGTATGATATATTAACATGCTATATTATGCTGCTAAAAAAACGCTAGTCGACCAAAATGGTTTATTTTTCAATATTTACAGCTTCATTTTTATTACAATGACATGCCGTGTTTCCTTATTTTTTTTGGCGGCTGGTTACCCCATGAACTATTGACAAAGTTTGATGCTCCTGTTACACTTTGATCTGGAGAAGTCTGTTGTACCATATTGAGTGAAGGACCATGTGAAATAAGTCATATCGCACAGGGTTTTTGTGCCAAAGGAAATGCCTTTGTACCATCTTTACTCTCGACTGCATGGCAAGATACTTCTCTTCCGGGATTGACAGCAGAATTTTTCTTAAATTTGGAATATCTTTCTCTTGAATAAACACAGAAAATGCTTCCCAGTTCAATACCTCAAAGAAAGGAGGCACATAGTTATCCGAGATGATGACTGGGACACATTCATAGAAAATGGCTTCAACCACTCGAGGTGTATGAACCTCATAACCCCTGGCACAGATGCAGTACTTGCTGTTCTTCATATACTCCCTGTAGATTTTTTTGCCTTCAATATCGCGTGGCATTGGACCAAAGATTTTCATGTCAGGCTCTCTATTTTCCCAGTACTGTAGCAGAATTGGTCGAACGTAACCATGCATGCTCCCGGCAAAGAAGGCAAGAATATGCCTTCGTGAAGGAGGTCTTCCTCCCATATCTTTTAGAGGGTCCTCCACAGATCGTACATATGTTACTGGTAGAGTAGTGTCCTTCCCTATTTTAAACCCATTAGCAACATTGGCATTGCAAAGAGATCTGATGCAATTCCCCATAAGCTGGGTTGTGACTCGGGAGGCCTGAAATTTCATATAATAAATTACATCATTGACTTGTCAGAATATTAAGATGCTTCATCAGAATAAGGCTTAGCTAGAGATTACGAAGGAATGGCTAAGCATGGTCAACGATTATCAGAATTTTTCACAAAACCAAAGGTGACGTGTGGAGCTACATTATGTTGAAAGCCACAACAATATCTTAGAAAGGAAAAAACTCGGGTTACATCAACATCACAACCAAGGCAAATTCCATAGACAAAGTGTGTTGGCTCATGACTCCTGAAGTAATTTAGACTAATGTTGGTCATTGGTCCCACAGATAAAGGTCATGCCTAGACATGAAAAAGCCATAAGACCCCGGCTACTTCTCATTACAGCAAGGACTCGGTACATAATCTTATCCAACTTGTGGAGAATTAGTGATTATGAAAAGGTAAATCATATAGAAGTGGTATGAGGAAAGCATACCCAATCATGACAAGCAACTAGAAAATGATCTGCCCCACGGGTTCTATTCCAGAAACGATATTTTCCTGCAATTAGTTCCACATATCTCTTCAAATATTTCTCCAGATCCTTCTTACTCTGAATGTTTTGTGCAGAAAGTTCAATCCTTAGCATTTGTGAACTGAAGGGTAAATAAAACAAGTGAGCTTTTTTAGGGTTCCCCACAGCAAATTTCTTGTTTCCCTCCATCAGTTTCATAAACCATCCTTCCGAGGCATAAATTCCTTTCAGCACTGGCTGATGATATATGGGCTTTTCTCCTTCCCTATATATGTAGATTTTGAGTGTATGTTCCATCAATTCATAACTCCTGCAATTGGTATTTATGAAATCGTTTCTTTGGTTAATGTGAGGGTTAAAATAATAAAAGGAGGGTACAGGTGCACTCCTGAAGAAGATGCATGTCTCTTCAGTCAATGAATAGGATTCTTTGGGGAAAGTACAGAGAAAATCCGTTAACTGATATACTAAAACATGAAATACATACATGAGACAACATAAGCAATCCCAAATCTTTTTTAGATTGGCATTGGGTGTCCGAGAACAAAGTCCCGACTAATCCCGGGGGCGCACAGGCCCTCAACAAGGAGTTTCCCATAAGTGCACCTCGGGTAATTCAAGTGAAAGTTCTCCCAGTCCGATGGCCCCTAGAAATTATTATAAGCAATCCCAAATCTTAATAATCATAAAAATATTAAAGAACCAGAACTATCCAGGAATTAACACAGCACTCTATTCCTGTAGTTTACGAGCATTATTAAATCCTGTAGAATTGCCTGCTTTAGGCGTAGGGAACTTTCATGTAGTTTGGAACGTTCTTTGACAAGTATGTAGTTTAGAAAGTTACCAACGCTTCTGCACGGGTTGAACAAAATCAACACGTAAAAAACTAAAGATTTGGTTTATTATGGATAGACATGCCACTCTAGGGCTAAGACGGGAGAGAAATAGACACATGAAGTAGGCCTCATAGCATTTAATACTGCCTGAGAAATTCACTCGGGCAGCTATAAATGTTGTGGGTTCCACTGCATGTTTCTATCTCTTTTTTTCCCACTCTAGGTGGGCGAAACAAATCTGTTTATTATGATTCAACTAATACTTATATAAAAAAAAAAAAAAATGATTCAACTAAGTCCTTGGAGTACAGATATTTTCTTTTTTTATCAATCACGCATACATCACCCATGGATTCAAAATTATGCCTCAAATTTGTGTTAGAGAACAAGTTTAAATTCTCATATTTGAATGATAGATTGCTGATCAAAAAAATATATATTTGAATGATAGATTGTTCAAAAAACCAAAAAGACTTTTCTGCTATCCTCTATACACAGGTAACACAGCATGGCCAGAGGAAAAGGATGGGACCCAATTAGTTTCTATGCCTAGTGAGAAACTAGAGAGAGAATTTTTCGCTGAATGAAAAAAACTATACGGCAGGCTACATCTTTGGGCTCTTTAAATAGACCTAGGATGGAGATCTAATAAAAAACAATCAATTCCTAACTCTAATAGGATTTGGATTTACTTGTGCAGAAGAATCCCATTACTCATGTTAATTATGGTTTTTTAGACAATTAAATTAAAATTTCACTCTAGGAATTACTAACTTAAAAGCAAACATAATTGTAAATAAAACCATTAATATCCACATAAATAAGTTTGAGAGCTTAGAAATTAGTGAATATGGGTTCTAAGTTCAAGTGACATTAATTTTATAGAACTTAAACTCACTGTGACCCAGTTTGATATACTCAAAATTTAGGCACTTCCATCATCAAGATGAATCATCGCAGTTAAGATATCATAGTCTTTGTAGATTAAAAGCTCAAGTTTATATTATCACTGACTAAATTTTTTTTTTTTTTTTACAAATAACTAGCAATCATGAGTTATATCTTGTGTTTTATTTTCGCTAAATGCAACTGCAAACCATGTTCTTAATAACTTGTGAACATATTAGTAAGATGAATAGTAATATAAAAAATGTCCAATTCAACATGAATCTCAAATTAAATGACTATATTAAATAATTATTAAGTTCAACTTTACTTCAGAACATCAATCAAGCCAATTTTGTGGTCCTAACAATCAATGCCATTGCTCTTCAAACTGTATATAAAAAACCAGCTGTAAATAGAGTTGTCCACCATACAGTAATTTTCACATATGAAGTGGAGGGAGCAAGAGTATTAAACTGATTTCTTTTTTCTGAAGTTTCACAAACACTATTTAGCAATATTAGTGTGATACCATCAAGCCACCAGCAGTAAATGCTCTGAATTTAGGGAGATCCAAGTTAGCAATACAACTTGCTATAGAAGTGTTGCCTAGGTTTAAGGAAGTTCATAATAGAAAAAACCAGATGCTAGCCATCTATAACATACAAATGTACTCACCTCAAAAACATGGATACATTTCGAAAAACAGAAGCATAAAGCCCAGAAATGTTCCTCCTCAAAGGAGAATTCTCAATCTGCAGTTTTGCAGATACGAGTTCACGATCACGAAGAGAAGACCACCTTGGCCTCTGTTATCAATAAAAATATTTAAAAATCTGGATATGTTGACTGATCCCCATTGTTCAAATAGAAATCTCAATGTTAGATCTTTACCATGTGACGAGAAGGTTCAGGACTGTTGAGCAACATGGAATTCATCTGGGATATGGATATTGGCTGCTTGTGCAACCTCTTCAATATTGGATTGGAAATGCTTACAATGCTGAATTTATGGTTCAAGGTGACGGAAACTTCTTGCAGCGGCTTAGTCTTCTTATCCGCGGGCTTCGTTTTCATGGTTTGTTTGGCATTGCTCACTGAAGACGCATTTTCAGCAATGAATGAAGTCCTTGAATCCGCATGAAAGTTTCCCATGCCTTTCGTAGAAAGTCCTTGTGACTCAATTGGAAAAATACCATCTTGATTTTGAACTTCATTTAATGTCAAATTTGTGCCTGCTTTAGGGTAATCCTTCTCAAATTTGACCTCCTTGTGAGTGTTCTTGTCATCATATGAAGCTGGATCATCTTGTTTATCTGTTTCTTTGGTTTCATTCTCATACCCAGCTTCTTTGTCAGAATCAGAAGCAAAAGTATCATTGTCCACCCTGAGATTAGCAACAAAGGGTTTAGTTGGTGGTGAATTGTTTGGAAGTGTGGCATTGCGAGCCACCATAGCTGTTGAACCCTTACTAGGAGGAGATAAAGGAGTTGCTTTCCAATAGGGTAGTTCAAAAGCCTGAGAAACAATTAAAACAGCAACTACCATGCCAATGATCACCAGCAATCTCCAGATTGCTATGTGACAAAACCTCTGGGCTAGGACAGCAATATCCATGTCATAAAGAATGGCAGCAGTCAACCAGCTATTTTGAGTACATTTAGATAGCTGAAAGATCAGATATTCATCACCACGTTTTGACCCCGAAATGTTAAGTTAAGTACTGAAAAAAAGCAAATAAATATTAAATGAATGGCTTCCCAGAAAGAAGGACATATTAGAAATAAAGCGCATGTAATGAACCCAATTAACGTGACCGGACTTGATGGGCCTCTAGCTAAATTGTCTTCTTTATTGTTTGGGCTGAGTTACTGAGTTTGTTTTAGTGGACCGGATTTGTGATGTTGGCCCATAGTTTATCATCTTTAGTTAATTGCATTAGGACCTTAGTTCTGAATTGGCCTAGGGCCTTAGTCGTGGCTGTCCAATTAGGGGGCCTCCCAGTGTATATACTGGAGGTAGTCATTATTGGTTTTATTCTGAAATCTGGAAAAGAATAGGTCTATGTATGGAGGTTGGAAACCCTCGAGTTTCCCTTATCAATACAAATGAGTCTGTGAGACTCTTCATCAAACACCTTCTCTGCACCAAATATTACTTCCGCAAACTCACATTCCATTTTACAGCAATTACCATTACATATAACATTTTCCCATTTCTCGTTTCATTACAACAGAACTCTCAAGTTACATGGCATTACAAGGAGGTTCCTAACAACGCATGCACAACTACACCTCGATAGAAGCTAAACCCAAACTAACATGATTTCTTTAGCAAAGAAAAGAAATTCTCAAGGCTCAATCGATGCAACACTTTACGTCAAGATAGCAGGATTAAGAGGGGGAAACTCAGGAGTAGGTGCTCCCACTAGTCCAAGCAGAAAGAAAGAAGCCGAAAAATAGATTTTTTCAAGATCAAGAGCAATGATGAACCCAGAAAAGAAAGAATAACAAGATGCAATAGAGTTGTGGGTTGAATCAAGAAGGTACCTGTGGTTGTGGAGGCTCTCCCAAAAACGTATATCTGAAGCATTTGGAGCACTGTTGGTCACCTGGTGGAGCTCATCTACCGAAATCCCCAAAAGCTGATTAAGCAACTTAATACTCAATCGAAGAATAATCTAATATTGTCTTTTTGGTGGAAACATGGGATATGTTTATTTAATCGGTTGTATGAGATAAGTTAGATGTAAGAATTTTTTTTATAGCAATAAAGTTTGTTATAGGATGAATAAGATCCATATCACTTCTCCTGTGTATATATATATTATCCTATATATGAGGAGATATTAAAGAATAATTTTACATTATCTATAGATAAAATCTTCAATATATTTATAAAAAATAAATAATTTTTTTTTATTGAAGAATTAAATACACAAATTTTTTTAAGCATTGCTATGCATCATCCTACACACTACACATTAATGTGTTTTTTATTTTTTTTATTTATTTTACTCTTCTTAAAATATTTATATTTTTTTATTCATCATCTATATAATACACATTTAATAAGAGAAACAAATAAAAAATATAAAAAAAATTATGATATGTGGTGTGTAGAATGATACAAAGATTAATTCAATTTCTTTACCGTTATCAACCACCCTCGTTGTCTGTGAATATACCATTGAACAGCCGGAACAAAGGTCCTGCTGCTCAACGGCGTCGCTACAGCCCTCTCTTGAAAGTAAAAGGTAAGCAAGTTTGTTGATTATTTAACTGATTTACTGCTCATCATTCCACATATTATATTTATTTTTATTAAATTAATTAAATCTTTTTATTTATTATTTATTATTTATATAATACATATTTATTATAAAATAAAATAAAAATAAAAAATTATATATAATATGTAATATAAAGATGATGAGTATATATATATATATTTTTTTAATATAGTAATGACGTCAAAGTCTAATATAAAAATAATAATTTTATCGTAAATAAAATTTAAGAAAAATATTTGTAATTATAGAATATGTAAACGATGCATATTCATTTTAATAAAAATATAAAAGAATATGAAATTTATATAAAAAAAATTAATTTTTTAATAATAAATCTTACTTTTTAAACAAAATAAAGCGTTTCACTTATTTAATTCATACCGTGCATCTATCATTACTCACACAATTTTATTGACGTGATAAACAAGAGCCGGGCATGTACAAGAACAGCCTTTTACATTAAGAAATATTATTATTTAATTTGTTTTATAACTATAATGAACTTTTTAGTTTTACATACCCACTTACTTGTATGTCCTATAAATCCTTAAAAAAAATAACATTTCGATCGAATTCATAACGAAGGTGATAGAATCTTTGTTATTTTCTTTTATTTGGACTTTTTAAGTTCTTATCTAAATTAAATTAAGAGAATCATTTTATCAATCTAATCGAGTATTTTTTAAGTTTTTTTCAACATTTCTAAACTTTCCTTGCAAATTCTTTTACAAATATACAAAACCCAATCTGATCTGTCCACAGGATGGCCAATGTTGACCACCCTCATGAGCGATCCAGATCAGGTTGCCTATTAGGTTACATTTAGATATTGAGTTGAGTTGAGTTCTTTATGAATAGTAATGAGTTGAAATGGTGGAGTTAGTTTTGTGGAATCCACTTTATTAAAGATTCTCAGGAAATCACCCCAACGGCCACTAAGCCTTACATGGAAACCCAGCTATGCACAGACCCAAGTCACCCAATAGCTACAAAGTCATACATGGAAACAAAGATACCCAACGGCTAAAATACAAATATGGAAACAGAGGGCTGAAATTTAATCTTCTTTCCAAATCTTCCTCAATTGTAACGTTAGACTATAATTTCTATTTTCCATTCAAACATCTGTACGATACATATATATAGTGAAAGACTCTCCAATATTTTCTCACGCTTTGTGAGACATTCTGTCAAACAGCTTGTGTTTAATTCTCTTCATGGTATTAAAGCCTGCCACAGGACGAATGGGGCCCACACTACTTATCCCATGACAAAGACAAGAAAAAATACTGGCCTGCACGTGAGGGAGGATGTTGAGGAATAATTCTACATTGCCTATGGACAAGGTTTTAGGCATGTTTATAAGCAATGAGCAATCCTCTCTTATAGAACTGGTTTTATGAGATGAGTTAGGCCTATGAATTTCTTCATGGTATCAGAGCCTTGTGAGAGCAAGAGAGTCTTACTCCCATGGCAGCCATTTCCCTTTCAGTGAACAATTTTGTCACTCTACGTTTGAACAAGGGAAATTATCCCTTATGGAGAGAACAAGTCGTGGCCTTGGCTGAGAGCCAAGACCTCATGAATCACCTCACAACCTCTATTCCTCCACCTCAATATGCACCCAATAGTGACCCAACGAATACCACACAACCTCAAATTAGCTCTACTTACCTCCAATGGCGGAAGGAAGACAGGTTGCTTCGTGGATGGATCATTGGTACTTTGTCCGAGGAGTCCCTCGGTCTAGTTGTTGGCCTCGACAGCTCCTATCAAGTGTGGCATGCTCTTCAAGAAGCTTATGCCCAAGATTCCCAAGAAATGGAGTTTCAACTTACTCAACAATTAACCTACATGAGGAAGGAGGACTCGGTTTCTCTTCAGGTATATCTCAAAAATTTCAAATCCATTTGTGATAACCTTGCAGTGATCGGGCGACCCGTGAGTGATAAACTCAAGGTGTTTGCTCTCCTCAATGGACTCGGCCCCAAATTTGAGCCCTTCACTACCACCATGCTCAAGCCACCGATGCCTTTCTACTTCGAGGTGGTGCCACTGCTTCAGGGCTTTGAAACTCGAAGCCAATTGCACGATATGTACAATGCGCAACACTCAGCCTTTTATGGTCAAGCTACGAGTTACGGCAAAAGTAAAGGGAGATCCTGGTCCTCCCATGGATGTGGCTTTTCCCAAGCCACACAAGTGGCACGTCCAGGCCCTTAACACAGTGGGCCCAAAACTCACGGATCACATTCCGGAATAGGCCATGAAAATGTTAAAGAAAATAATCGCATCTCGACCTGTCAAATATGTGGAAAGCAAGGGCATACTGCAATTAAATGTTGGCACCGGTTTGATCATGCTGTTCAACCCAATGATATTCCTCAAGCATTGGCTGCCATGACCCTTGAAAATAATATTCATGATACTGAGTGGACAGCTGATACAGGTGCTTCTGCCCATATGACAGGTAATTCAAGTATGCTTTCGAATCTTCGTCAATATCTTGGTAATGATGCTGTACTCATTGGTGATAGTAGTCTCCACACAATTACACACATTGGTGACACTTTTATTAAATCCGGTAACTCGTTTATTAAATTAAAAGATGTTTTACTAGTTCCTGACTTGGCAAAAAATTTATTATCAATTAGTCAATTAACTTCTGATTATCCTTATAATTGTGAGTTTTATGGTGTCGATTTTTCTATTAAGGAAAGGGCGACCAACCGCACATTACTGAACGGTCGACGGAAGGGTAATTTATATGTGTTGTCCCCACCCTTTGAAGCACACTTCTCAAATCGCTTTCGCACCATTTCTGAAGAAGTGTAGCATCAACGATGGGGACATCCTCAAGCTTCCACTCTTCAAGTTTTATAGTCTAAAGGTCTTATTTCGGTTATTGGAAAAACTAAAACCAACTCTATTTGTGAGAGTTGTCAACTAGGAAAAATGAGCAAACTTCCCTTTTTTACATCTTCGCATGATGACTTCAATGTATTTCATAAAATTTATTGTGATTTATGGGGACCCGCTCTAGTTTTATCTGTTGGCAAATTTCAATATTATGCTTGTTTTGTTGATGCCTTCACCAAATATATGTAGTTTATTCCTTTACGAAAGAAATCTGATTTTTTTTAATGCATTTCTCTTATTTGAAAAATTAGTTGAAAGACAATTCAACAAAAAAATTAAAGTTTTTCGAACCGATGGCGGTGGTGAATTCACTAACCATCAACTAAATTTGCATTTTCAAAACCAAGGAATTCTTCATCAATATTCATGTCCTCACATTCCCGAACAAAATGGCTCGGTAGAACGACGACATCGTACAATCTGTGAGCTTGGTATGACTTTACTTTTTCAAAGTGGCGTTCCTAAACGTTTTTGGGTTGAAGCTTTTTTAACTGTTGTTTTCTTAATAAACCGTCTACCTTCTTCTACTTTAGAACTTCAATCTCCTTTTTTTCTTCTCTGTGGTCACTACCTGGACTATACCTCCCTTAGGATTTTTGGCTCAAAATGCTATCCCTATACTTGGGATACTAAACAAAACAAGTTTGAACCCAAAACCCTTCCTTGTATTTTTATGGGTTATAGTGACAAACATCAAGGTTATAAATGCTATCATCCTACATCTCATCGAACCTTTATTTCTCGAAATGTTGTTTTTGACGAGTCCTCATTTCCTTATAAACAACTTGGAAATCTTCACCTTCCCTCCCCTGGTGATCACATTTTATCTACTTTTATTGATTGGCGTTCCATTAACAATTTACCTTCTAATTCTTTGGATGGTTCTAGTGTTTACTCCATGCAAGCACTTCCTTCACCACCTAACCCCACAATTCATGAGATTGACCCCATTCCTTTGCCACCTTTGCCACTTATGCATGAATCACCCCTCATTCAAACAAACAACCCTACTCCACCAAATAATGATCCACCCACCTCACCAACTCATCATCACACCATGGTAACTAGATCTCAACTTGGGATCCGCAAACCTAATCCTAAGTATGCTCACTATCATTCTCTCATCGAGCTATCGAAGGAACCCAAGACAATCTGCTCCACTCTTAACCATGTAGGTTGGACCAAAGCAATGCAGGAAGAAATTCAAGCTCTTCATGAGAACAAAACATGGACACTTGTACCTCATCAACCTCAAATGTATGTTATTGGATGCAAATGGGTCTTCAAAACAAAAATCAAGGCGGATGGTACCCTAGATTGACTTAAAGCTCGTCTTGTTGCCAAGGGATTCCACCAAATTGATGGTGTCAACTACACAGAGACCTTCTCTCCAGTCATAAAACCATGCACCATACGGATCGTCATCAGCCTTGCTCTTGTCCATAATTGGGACATTCGCCAACTCGATGTCAAAAATGCTATTCTCCATAGTGACCTCCAAGATGACGTATTCATGGAACAACCTCCAGGTTTTATCCATCCAACTCTTTCCTCTCATGTGTGCAAATTAAATAAAGCATTATATGGGTTAAAACAAGTACCTCGTGCTTGGTTTGATAAATTTAGTAATTTTTTAACTGCTTATAGTTTTACTTGTAGTTTCGTTGACCCTTCACTTTTTATTTATAATTCCTCTATAAGCACAATTTATTTATTACTTTATGTTGATGATATAATTCTCACGGGTTCTGACCCCACACACCTCACTACTTTTATTCATGCTCTTGGGGAACAATTTGCAATGAAAAATCTTGGTCCTTTGCATTATTTTTGGGAATTCAGGTAACTCGCAACTCAGATGGCCTTACCCTATCTCAGGCTAAGTATGCACTTGAGATTTTGGATCGTGCTCAGATGAAAGATTGCAAACCTATGGGTACACCTATGATGCCAAAAACTAAAAGACTCACGAGTGATGCTCCTTTTCCAGATCCGGGTCATTATCGGAGTATTGTTGGTGCCCTTCAATATCTCACTCTTACTTGTCCTGACTTAGCCTTTAGTGTTAATTTTGTATCCCAATTTTTGCACTCTCCCACTATGGCTCATTACAAAATGGTAAACTGTATCCTTTGCTATTTGCACGGTACTCTTGATATTGGTATTCATTTTAGTTCACATTCTATCCTTAATCTCTATACTTTTTCTGACGCAGATTGGATCGGTTGTCCTATACTCGTCGCTCCACCACAGGCTACTACATTTTCCTAGGCAGTAACTGCGTTTCCTGGTCTACCAAGAAACAAAATACCGTATCCAAATCTAGCTCTGAAGCAGAATATCGAGCCATGGCGAGCACCACTGCAGAAATCACTTGGATTTTATTTCTACTACGTGATCTTGGTGTTGCTCTACCATCGGCACCAACTTTGTTCTGTGATAATCTCAGTGCCCTCCATATGACTGCCAATCCCGTTTTCCATGCCCGAAGCAAGTATATCGAGATTGATTATGACTATGTGCGCGAACGTGTTGCTCTTGGTCTTCTCCATACCCGGCACATTCCGGCCTCTTTTCAACTTGCCGATATTTTCACCAAGCCTCTTGGACATCCTACACTTTATTCTTTACGAAACAAACTTGGCATTCTATCTCGGCACAGTTTGCGGGGGATTATTGAAGATTCTCAGGAAATCACCCCAACGGCCACTAAACCTTACATGGAAACCCAGCTATGCACAGACCCAAGTCACCCAACGGCTACAAAGTCATACATGGAAACAAAGATACCCAACGGCTAAAATACAAATATGGAAACAGAGGGCTGAAATTTAATCTTCTTTCCAAATCTTCCTCAATTGTAACGTTAGACTATAATTTCTATTTTCCATTCAAACATCTGTACGATACATATATATAGTGAAAGACTCTCCAATATTTTCTCACGCTTTGTGAGACATTCTGTCAAACAGCTTGTGTTTAATTCTCTTTACACTTAAGATGTGTTTGGATTTTAAAATGAATTTAAATATATTTATGAAAATTTGAAAAAGGTTGTGGGTCTCGTATGTTAGGAGGTGTTGAATTAGAAAAGATTGTAGGTTCCACGTGTAAAGAAGTTTTGAGTTGAAATACATTTAATGATTTGAGAGTTAGGTACTTAAATGTTAGACTCAGTTTAAAATTAAACTGAACTGAGTTGATCTCAATAGAGTCCATCAACCAAACGGAGCCTTCATGGTGACCGCCATTGACCTCCAGTTTAGGCCACCCATGAGGTGACCACGTGATCGATTCTTTCTTCTTTTTTTTTTTTCCTTCAAAAAGTTATAATTTTAATTTAAATAATAAATATTTTCAAAATATTTCTAAAAATTTCTTATAATTCAAATATATAATTAATCCACAACTTCCACAAAATGTTCTTGATGTCGTGGACAAATAATCTCATTCTAATATTATTCAAACTTTTTCTCAAACCTAGCGATAAATATACAATATAATACTGCATAAAAAGCATCATGAAATTAAAAGGGTAGAAATTGGGTCCAACTCCTGTTAATTAATGAGAATAAGTGTCTCATAACATGATATAAGGAATGGGTATATCTCATCCGATGGCTCAAATTCCAAGCCAACCCTTGAAATAAATATTCACTTGGCAAGCTCAAATCTCACCTCCTACAATCTTGTTTATTAACCTCATCTACACTCCATAAATCAATTTATAACAACTACTTAAAATTAGATAATCCCGTGATATTGCCAAAAGTCTGATGGCCTAATGGCATATGATCTCTCTCCAAATGGAGAATATGAATTCGAAACCCCCCTCCCCTATTATATATATATATATAAATTCCGTGAAATTGACTATTATCCTCCATGACATATCACTTAAAAAGACTAATTATTAAGTAGTATAAAATACGAATATGTGATACTTCTTTCTATTACAAAATGTAATTTCTTGAAAATGTTAATGTTTGCATAAATAATTTTAATGATTTATGCAATTTACAAGTAATATATCACTTACTGTGGGATCCATTATATTCATACAAAATATTTAAATACCAGTACTTTTTTTTAAGTAAACTGTTATAGTAGGCTTCCACAACAACAATATATTTAGTATACAAAAAGGAACTTGCAAATAAATTTATTCATTAAATGTATCTTTTCTAATAAGATCAGAATATCTATTATCAAAATTTTAAAAGTATATGATAATTTTATAATAAAACTTAATATTTAAATAAATCATTTTAATAATATCTCATTTTATTGCAAGACGTGTGTACACTTTATCATTTTCAAATAATATCTAGTAATTATTTCTATACCTACGAGATAGGGGTGTACAACCGGACCGGATTTTTTTCCAGTCCGGTCTGAAACTCGAAATCCGGGTGTATCCAGGTGGTTATCCGTCAGGATTACACCCGGACGGTTGAGAGAAACCTGGATCCGGTTAAGGATATGGTTTTATGACCCAGTTATCCATACTCGGGTCCTTCTTTTTTTTTTTAAAGTGCTATAAAAATATTTTTAAAGTATAAACAGTTTTTTTTTAAAAAATTATTAATAAATCTAGTCACAATTCAGATATCCGGATTTATAGGAAAAAAATCAAGATATTTGGATTAAATCCGATTATTCGCCCGGTTTTTAGAATCCAGATCAAGATCCAGTTATAGTTGATATTCGGGTCTAGATCCGGTTGCACGCCCTACTACGAGACAACTATCATGGCCTATCTTTAAGAAAATAACATTTTATTAAAGTGCTGTTGCCTAAATTTGACCATTGGACGTCCCCTAATGCAAATTATATATATTTTTCTTTTAGATATTTTTTAAATATTTTTAAATATTTTTAAAAAATAAAAAATACCAATACATTAATAGTCATTTCTTTAACTATTTAAGTAAAAAATAAAATAAAATAAATAAAATATATGAACGAACAAATTAAAGGGAGGGACTAACTCATACAACATAGTATCATTTTTCTTTTATCAATAATTTCTTGTGCTTTTTTAGAAATAACTCTCATTGCTATCATAAGTTCTTAATTAAGCCACTTTATTATAAATTTTGTCTATCATAGTTAATAGAAAAACATGTGGTAGTGCGGGGAAAAACTACTAATAATAATTAAATATATTTACCTAAAAAAAAAAAAAAACCTAGGCCACGAAAGGAGGTCTTCCCCCCTCGCTAGCCACTAGGTGGTGGCCATGGTTCAGACCACCATTCTCGTTGCCTCGACTAGATTTGGACCATCACAAGATGGTTGAATTTGACTATCTTGTGTTGGCTAGAGCAATTAGGATTTGGCAGGGGGCCACCCAATCTGCCGTCCGGACTGGCAATCTGCCTACCTGTATAATTGAAAAAATAAAATAAAACACTATATATAAATATACTTATTTTCTCTCTCCTCTCATTTACTGTTCCAAACCTCCAACCTATCATCGTCTCTTCTCTCTTCCTTTTTCTTCTTCTCTCTTCTTGCTCATACTTTCACGATTCACTGTATTTATGTGCACATATATGACGACCTATGCACATGTCTAAGATTTTTTGCTGGTTTTGTGCTTTCTTTTAATTTATTTGTGATTTTTTGTGAAAAATCTATTGTTGGAAGGGCAAGGATGGGGTGTGGGGGTTGATTCAGTCACCCTACCTAGTTAAGAACAGGGTGTCGGATGGGTAAAGTTTTAGGCTTCGCTCAGTTTAACATCCAAACACTCAATTCTTAAATTACTAAACTCATCCCAATCTAAAACCTTCTTAAAACTCATCCCAACTCATCCCAACTCAGTTTAACATTTTTCAACTTAAAACATCTTTATACGTGGGACCTACAACCTTTTTCAATTTTTCATAAAAAGTATTAAACTCATCTTAACATCCAACACACTTAAAACTCAATTTAGATGAGTCTTACATAATTCTCTTCACTACTCAACTCACTACCATTCATAAAGAACTCAACTCAGTTAAGTTCAGTTCAACATCTAAATACAACCTTTGACAAACTTTAGATAAAATGCCACCTTTTGCCTTTTGCCTACCCATTCAAAATTTTAATTCCACTTTGAACTAGCCATTTCACTTTCTATAGTGATAAAATATTATTATTATTTTAATTTCTCTAACTTTTTTTTTTATCTACTCTTTAATGTCTATCTTTTTATTTCTATTTTGAAATAGTTTTTTTTTA
Organism: Pterocarya stenoptera; assembly: GCA_003123785.1. NCBI lineage: Eukaryota > Viridiplantae > Streptophyta > Magnoliopsida > Fagales > Juglandaceae > Pterocarya > Pterocarya stenoptera. Next base: position 35,528 of record QEOT01003232.1, read on the forward strand.
TTTATTTTAGTTTTCATAATTTCCGATAATCTACACATCAAAGTACATGAAACCTATACTGCAACCATACATTGACCATGACTTCGTTGTCAAACACGATCTCATAAAAATATATACAAAATCAGTATACGTTTTGCAATAACCCAGCCTATACATCAACCAACCAAAATACCGACCAATCAACTAATCCTTATAATTTTTTCAAAATTTTAAACAAAACATAAAAAATAATTTAACATTTTTAAATTTCAAAATAAAAATTATATTTTAAAAATATTTTAATTTTATAATTTTTTTATTTAACTTTTTCTCTCTTATTTTTCAAAGCCCTTAAAGTATCTTAACTCAAATTAGTTCATTACTATTCACATATTATTTCACTATTATTTATAAAATTTTCATTTTATCTTATTTCATTTTAATGTTCAAACGGGACCTAAGGCACCTTTAAAAGCTGTTTTTTTTTTTTTAATTTTTTTAATTTTTAATTTTTATGGATGGTAGCCTTAGACAAGATCCTGACGAAGAACAACCTACGGAAATGCCGAATTACCGGTGCTGTATGTATATGAACAGTGGTGAGACTGTGGACACTTGTTGCTTCATTGCGACAGGGTCCTATGGGGTGAGATTTTTAGCAAGAGTTGGGCTGCGTGGGTTGCGTCTGGGAGCGTGGTGGGTCTTCTTGTCGACTGTTAAAGTCTTCATGGTATTCAGCAAATTGCAATATAGAAGATGGCCCTAATATACCTTTTGTGCTGCATCTGGAGGGAATGAAACGATAGAGGTTATTGAAAAGGAATACTCGTCAGTTGATCGCAGAATATTCTTTTCAACATTGTTCTTCGGGGCAATAGCTTTAGATTTTAGTAGGCTTAATGTTCATGATTTCTTTGTATCTACTTCTTCATCCTAAATAGATGTTTTTTGTTGTATAGGTACGTTCTAGTGTAATTGGCTACACCTACTGATATTAATAAATTTTTACATATTAAAAAAAAAAAAAGCTCTAGGCCGGATGGGTGCCTTCCCAATTTTTACACCAGTCAATGTTGCTCTGCCATGTAGGAGGTGTAGGAAACTCTATTCTACACCTGCACGCATGATAAAAGAAATTTCATTTCTCTCATCTCTCAATACTCTCCCCTCTCCCTCGCATATCCCCTCTCCCCAGCAGTCATTTCCTCTCTCCTTCTCCATTTCTTTCTCTCCCCAGAATCCCTAGAATAAGATTTGAAACATTTTGACAAAAATTGTTATAATGCTTCTTGTTAGTATAAAACTAAAAAATAAAAAAAGATTTAAACAACCTTCTCTCTCTCTCTCATTTGAAGGTCTTGCTTCACCTTTTGTCAAATGAGTTAATTTCAGAAAATTAGACTGTCGATTTGTAGCCAGAAAACATCAAAACATGGGCTTGATTCTCTTTGGTTTTATCATACTGTCTTCTACTTGCGAATAAAAAGAGTGCATGGGCATGGAAGTTAAAACGACAACCCAAATCCAACTTTGAAATTTGCTTGAATGGGCTCAAAATCTATTGACATAGATTGAGACAATTTCTTAAAAAGCTCTAGCACTCCAATGGATTAAAATTGGTTGTCTACTGCAAAAAGAATATCATTATTCATGAATAATTGAGAAAAATCATACTTTCTCCAGTTTGAGATCTCAAGCTTGAAATTCTCAAGCCATCAACGGGCTTTAAAGATCTATTAAATCAGTTGTTGAAGACATGTCACTCAAAGATTCTATTAATAGTGTCACCTTCCAACAGCAAGGAGGGGGGAGAGTAGGGGTGGAGGAGGGAGGGCGAGAAAGCGGAAGAAGATGATGTGATTTTTTTTTTTTTTTTTCTAATGCATATAGGTGTAGAATGGAGTTTCCTGCACCTCTTAAGTGGCAGTGCGTTATTGGAGGGTGTAAAAATGAGTTAGGCACTCGACTGCCCGTAGCTTCTCCCATTAAAAAAAGGATCCTATCAGGCTGGGGAGTTCCTCCTGCCTGATTGAGCAGGCTCTTGAAGGGCTAACAACAGAAGCAACAACTAAAATGGACAACTAGCGTTAGAAACTTGTACCAATGTGCAAGCTAGGCATCCCTCCTTTGGTTGAACTTATGTATTGATTGACAAACGATATTCAATATTCCGAAGTAAAGTGAAGTTTCTGTGGTTGTATACTGCACGGGGAAAAATGGTATGTATTGTGACCTACTAAAAAGTTCCAGAAAGGCATTTGAAAGAGTGTGAACTAGAGCAAATAGATTGTTAAGGAATAAATGGAAGCAACTACCTAAAAATAGGTGCCAATAAATCCAAGGTTGATGACCCAACTTTCATTTCACAGCTCTTAGAAGGCCCAGAAGTAACAGTTCAGATGAAAAGAGATGAGATATTTTGAATAGTAATTTAATAAAATATTGTTAGAATATATTTTTTAGTATTATTTTTATTTTAAAATTTGAAAAAGTTGAATTGTTTATTATATTTTTATATGAAAATTTGAAAAAATTGTAATGATTAAGATGAGATGAGATAGGAGATTTGTGTAAACAAACGGTAGAGTCTTAGAACACTCTGGTTCTGTGGATGTGGGTGTAAAGGGAGGTGATGAGGTCAATGTTTTGAATACCGTACCGGATGCCGTATTGGTCGAACCACTGGAACGAAATATTTCGATACCGGCACCGTTTCGTGTACCGTTTTGGGATAACATTTCGATATATGAATAAATTATATATATAAATTATATTTCAAAATAATAGTCTATATATAAATAAATTATATATAAATACATAGATATATAAAATATAAATAGTCTAGTCTGAATTAAGAGTTAAAAAATAAACTTATAGTCTGAAAATATGAAAAAAAAAAAAGGCCGAAATATCGGCCGGTATGACCGGTACCGGCAGGTACGGCCGATATTTCGGCCAGTACAAAATATATAGTGTATCTGTACCAGTCCGATGGTTGGTACAGAAAATATTAGTCGACCGGTACAGTACGAAATTCACAACTATGGATGAGGATCTGTCCTTGGAGGAAACTTAATCCATCTGTAGGTACTGAGGCAGATTCAAATCTCTCCGGGGAAGACAGAGAATTAAAATTGTGGTAGATGTGACTGGTTGTTTGATGATAGGCCAGAATCTAGGAAGAATACCTACGAAAGTGCATCCATATTGAATTCTCAGGCTGTGTTGAGTAATAAATGTTTCTCTCATGGAGGGCTACAGACAACAGCAGTTGGATCTTACATCAATGCAGGACCTGCTGGGGACACTGGAAGTAGGGTGGAAGCCCCTATAATGGGTCCTATTACTCACGATAATCTGCTAGATGTTTCAAAAGTGGTTCAACATCTCAACAAATCAGCAAGCTGTTGACAACGGTAGTGCAGTTGTGTTAGATGGTTCCTCTCTGGGGATGATTGAATTTTTTTAATCAAAGGGCAGTTGCCCTTTTGCGGTCTGTTATCCCTGGTTTTGCTTGTTGGCATTGACCTGGAAAGGTAGATGTGCCAAAGTTCGAGGAGCAAGAAGCGGGGGTTTTGGAAGTGTTGGACAACACGATAGTTTCCTCAGAAAGAAGTGAGAAAGAAAAGTTCTAATATCAGAAGACAGATTTTGATGGATTTCATCAAGAAGTTTGAGAGTGGATGAACATGCTTAACTATAAGCATAATGCGCGTCAACCTTAGAAACTTAGAAAGATATGACTCATTCCATTCCAGTTTCCACCTGCATTTCGCCATCCGATATCTTATTTTGCATCAATTTTATTGATCTCTAAGTTTGCACTGCCCACATGTTATGCAAATTCTTTTGCTTTTTTCTGATTGAAACTTCACTAATCCAGTACAATATACAAGCCCAAAACAATTTGCAATAATTAAATCCATAGATTCCTCCGTTAGGGATTGATTCTAAACTTGCACTGTTTATGTCCTATCCAGGTCACCAGTTTGGTCCCTTTCTCCTACTACGTTCTTCCAGAACCAGTGAGTTTTCCAGAGAAGATAGACTTCCTCGATTGGAACTTGCTTTGTTTCTGGCAAGAGGAAAAAGATGAAGGTGCTCATGATGATGATTAATCCTCCGAACAGCAAGAAAATCCCATATCTCAGATGACACAGTGACGCGAGGAAACACTGTGCTATCAATGCCGTGAAGAAGAGGTTCACACAGACCACGACACTCTGACCAGCCGACCTTGTCTCTAATGGGAAGATTTCACTTGGTACTAGCCAACCCAGAGGTCCCCAAGATCTTCCATAAGCCAAGACAAACAAGCATATCACAATGACAAGAAAGATTCCAATTCCTTTTGGGAGTGTTTCTCCTTGACCAAACTTTAAGGCCAGAGTTATGGCCACAGCCACCTACAGATCAAATAGAGATGGTAAGTACTCAATGCAGTAAAGTATTGTTAAAATATTTTGAGAACCAGAGGCTGAAAGTGCAATTACCATGCAAAATATCATTTCGCAGCCAGCTTCCAGAAAGAAAGCTCTTCTGCCAAATTTATCCACAAATGCCATTGACATGAGTGCACCAAGAACAAGCGCTCCACTGGTGAAAATGGATGAATACAGAGATGCCCCTGAGCCAAAACCCAAGCTTTGGAATATGACAGGAGCATAGAACAGTATGGAGTTCATTCCAGTGAGCTGTTGGAAGGCTGGGATACCCAAAGCCCCTATTATCAATTGGGGACGGTTCCTCTTTTCGAGCAGATTCCTGAATGGATGTTTTACAGCTCTTGCTGCATTGCTTGCATCAATAAGATCGGCAAACTCAGCATCGACTTTTGTGGTGCCTCTCACTTTCTCCAATACCCTTCTTCCTTCTTCTAGTTTGCCTTGTTCTACAAGACTGTTGGGAGTCTCGGGAAGGAAAAGACCCCCTATAAACATTAGAGTTGCTGGGACCGTAGCCAAACCAAGAGATAATCTCCACCCCCATGGATGGATCTTTTCTGTACCATAGTTTATGAAGTTTGCTATCAGAATCCCTAAGCAGGTAGTCAATTGGAACAGTTGGTTAATCGCCCCTCTGATCTTTGCAGGAGCCATCTCTGAAAGATACAAGGGAACTGCCTGCAACATTAGGACAACAAAAGCAGTAAGTGCATGATCAGGAATTGCTACAAATTTTTATTTTCTATATTTTAGTTTCTTTCTTAGTTGTTGAGAAGCAGTCTCACTTGGTTTCCAAATCCAATGCCAACACCAAGGAGGATTCGCCCAATGATCAACATCGAAATGTTCACGGCAGCTGCATTGAGAACTGCTCCTAGAAAGAAGCTGATTGCTCCAACTAGGATGCTGCCTCTTCTCCCCCATTTTCTGGATACGTAGGATGCCCCAAACGTAGAGATGAGGCCAGCAAAATAGAGCGAGGAGGTAAACAGTGTGAGGATCTGGCTGTCATATTTACAGTAATCGGTTTCATTCAGATGCTGCTGCTTTCTTCTGTACACTTTTGGGAAAAAATCCTTGAGGAAGTCATCCATGGAAGTCACTCCACCTGTTATTAGCATACAAAGTTCAATTCTTAATGATATTCTATTTTTGGCTGAACGTGAATATAATAAAAGTAGTCTCTTTGTTCACAGAAGAAACTCCAAAAAATAAAAAACTCAAATATTCTCAACAATTTCAAGAATTTTTAGGCTGTGTTTGGTACTGAAGTAATCACAACCGTTCACTATTATTCACAAATAGTTCAACTATTCTAATAACTACTTTTTCAATACTATTCACTACTTTTCATAGATCATCTGAGATTACGCATCCAAACGTAGCCAAGAAACTTCTTGAATCAAATATTGAAGTTTCTTTTCTTTTCTTCTCTCTCTGCTTTTTTTTTTTTTTTTTTAAATAAATAGGAATATGTAAAATGGCAGTCACATACACAAGAGTTTGTTGGCTGACAACACAACAGGGAGGAATAATATAGAGGAAAAAGGGCTCTTTTGAGGCTTCTGTTTCTTTTAGTAATAAAAAAGGCACGAAAGGGAAATGAGACTTGGTAGATGAGCTATTAGAATAAGCTATTTTGGAGGTGTTGCATATCATGAACCTGCTAACCCAAACCTACTTTTCTGGAAAATGGATTCCACAAGATATACTTTCTCTGTGTTCCAACTTGGAATAATTTTCCCAATGTCCTGCCTTGTCGAACACCAAAAAGGTCGCAAATTTTGTCCTAACATCTGTTCCACTTTTTCTTGTACAATAACTTCGGAAATCTTCAACTTTTCCCCAAATCTCAGAAATCCAGATTTCAAATGAACCTCGACAACGATGATGATAATTATAAAGATGATGCTGATTTTTTATTTAGATAGTATAGGTAAATGTTTTTTTTTTTGGTAAAAACAGAAGGTAGGCATCATATTAGTAAATGAAAACGTAAATCATATAAACCCAGATCACAGAATTTGCTGATATTCATGAGTGGAAATACCCCAAATTTCCCAGAAAAAATACAGGCAGAAGAAGAATTAACATTAATAGTAAAAAAACCCAATGAAAAACTCACCTGAAACGCCAAGATCATAGCCAAAGAGAGACCCTCCAAGAGCTGCAACAATGCATGCATATATGAAATATGCAGTAATCCTGTACTCATACAGATGTGCCCTCTTAAGTGTGCCTGGATCTTCAAATGCTCCCCCTGCCATATCTCAAAGCTCCCCCCTAGCACCTCTCTCTCTCTCTCTCTCTCCCTCTCTCTATGTGAAGCTGAAATACGATCCGAAAAACGCTACTGTGAGAAAGGAGGCTATAGTAGCTAGCCTGAGTCAACGCAAAGAAGTCAGGCAAAAGAAAGAAACAAAGATCAATGATGTCAGTATTCCAAAGTTTCAAACATCAACACTTTAAAATATTTGCGCATAAAACAAAAGAAGATGAGGACTTTTTGCAATAGATTATTGACTATTTTACATTATTTTAGCATAGTTCTATTCATCCCATGCATTGAATCTTGCTGGAACATTACCTGTATCTGTTCTTCTGAATGAAGAACACCCACTACTTTCTATTCTACGTATGGCTCCTCAGAGCTACAAACTAATAATATTGGTCACTGAGATTTAATACATAGGCATGCGTTTGCTGTTCTCTTGTTCCTAAAATACAGCATAACTGTGGCCTGTGGGTCACACAGATTAATATCCTACTGAATTTTTGTGGGTAGATATCGACGGAAAAAAAAAAAAATGTTGCGGAAAGAAAGGATTCGACAGCTAGTTTGATTTCAACTCTATAAACAAATTAACTACGGTTTAGATAAGAACACTCTTTTGAATCAGTCTCCTTTGAGTTTCCTAATTGATAGGGATTCTCTGAAATGGCAATCTTATCCATCTTTGTTTATTGATTAATTTTATTACATTATCGCCAACTTGATAGGGTTTATTCTCCTGCATACTCAGCTTTTCGATATTTATCTTTAAAATTAGGAATTCAAAAGGTTTTGTCTGTCCCTATATTCAATAGTCAATACCACCCTTTGGGCCTCTCACCACAAAACCGCAAAAGTGGAACATTAGCTGGCCACTCTAGCCTCTGACCCACTGAACCCAAATCCAAACACAGCCAATAATACATGAACAAAAAATAATAGAAATAAAAAAGAAATTCTATTTATCAATTATTATTCACACCTACATTTCCTACCTATAATTTTTATTTTCATAAGATATTGAGAATATTTTTTATAAGACGTTGGATGTGGGATATTGGGTAATGACTAATGAGAAAAAATTTTTAAAATAAAAATTGTATTCGCAATACAATATAATTGATATGATATAATTTGATTTGTTTTGTAAGCATAGGTTAAGATTTTAAATTTTATAGATTAGATTTTGCAAAATCAATGGTGTGCGTATCTTCAAAACCTACTTGTAACTAAAAGAACTAATTAAATTTGTATTTTACTATTATTTTATTCTAAGGTCTAGTCTTCTTTAGATGAATTATCAGTAAAAAAATATGAAGTTTGAGACTTTATTGTATCAAATGTTATCACGATAGACAGATAATGATGGGATAGTATTATTGGTTTTTTAATTACTCTTTCATCATAATATAATCATATTGTCCTGGGAGCGTATTGACAAGTTGAGACGTAGAACATGAGACGGAGCATGTCCCTAGACAAATATTTTTTTTAAAATTTTGTTATTCATATATATATTAATATTTTTAAATATTTTAAAAAAATATCAATACACTAATAGTCACTTCTTTAATCAGAAAGTAAAAAAAAGTATAAAAATTAAATAAAATTAAATGCATGAACGACCAAAATGAGAGGATAAAATGAAGTAGCATAGTAGCATTATTCTTATGTTAATCTGTACGTGGTGCTGAAATTAAAATCTAAAAAATTTGCCCGACCGAATCAAGAAATAGAACAATTCATCTGAATAAAAAAACATATTGTAAGATAAATTATATTTGTAGTTTTAGAGTGGATAAGTTTCATGCACTCCTTTTGATAAAAGTGGATAAATCTAGGATTTATATAAACAAAATTATTTTTTTTATTGTGGACTCTATTTTTTCTTAAATAGACTCTAAGACTGTATTTAACATTACTCATATTGTATATATTATATTATCATCTTATTTTTATCACACTATAATAAGGTGGCAATATTGCCTATAAACGTTTAAATTTTTTTGAAAAAATGAGATTGTATCATAGCATATAGCATTACTCCCGTGTCAAACACTTTCTAAATTATCTAGTCTAATACATAAGTTCATACAGCTGTGTGAGGAACTTAATGTCCCAACAACCATTTTTGAAGGTGATGCATTAGTGATAATCGAGGACATTAACAATTAAATAATAATTAAATTATCTAGTCTAATACATATGTTGATACATGTAATACCAATGTATAATAATATTAGTATAATAATTCTATTTAAATTTTAGACAATATCGTACAAGTCGATTTAAATAATAATTGCTATTAATCAATACTAATAATTAAATTGAGTGATGAAAAAAATTATAAAAGTCATAAATAGAATGATAAGTTTATAACATATAATTAGACACTATAGTATGATAAAATGTTAAAAGTATAATATAATAACATATAGTTAATATCTAATAATAGTCAATACACTTAAAATTATAAAAACCATAATAACATGTAAAACTAATGTATAATAACTAATATATAATAACATGTAATACTATCATATAATAACACAAGTATAATAACCTGTAATAGTAATGCTTGATAACCAATATATAATAAAATGTAATACTAACGTATAATAGCTAATATATAATAATATGTAACACCAATGTATAATAACATTTAATAGTACTAATGTTATTATACAGGGAAGAAAGGGTTATTCCCTATTGGCCCACCCTTGTATCAGGCCTTGGTATGGCCTATACATGATTGGGCTATGACGGTTTTGGCAAGGTTAAGAATGGATGGTACCTATAACCAGACCCAACCGTTGCAGTACTTGAGAGGAAAGAAAAAATGATATGGACCCCCAAGAGATGAGCGAGAACCTCCAATTGCTTAGGGGTCGCACTCTGTCCCGCTTGGTGGACGAAATCTTCTCTCCTTTTAGAATTCTTTCTCCCTCCCACACATCTTTGCCCTCTTTCACCGAAGAGGAAAGAAGAATCTTCCAAGCGGACAGAGACCTAAATTTCCATCAGATTCATTCCTAAGCTTGCTTTGTTGCAGTAAGATGATCAGTCCGAGAGTGCTGGGGAGAAGAGAAAGCGGTAAAAACCTCTCTGATTC
>QEOT01003232.1:45705-110185 GCA_003123785.1 Pterocarya stenoptera
AAGTAGAAGAGCTCTGAGGGTCATTGAAGTTAGATGATGTTGCAACAGAGACTCTCAAGTCTTTCTTTGAACTTCCATTCTCATTGTAGTCATTCATTTTTCCTTCAGCTTTATTTTAAAGATTGGGAGCATCACCATTACCAGATCGAGCTGATAGTGACACGCCTTCCACTGATTTTTGGTTAGTAAGAGGAAGCCCTTCCAGTAGGTTATTTGATAATGGCACCAAACGGTTCTGACGCAGAATCATTTTTCGGGACCGCATTTTGTCATTATCAGGCTGTTATCTTTCTAAACTGATGCTTCCTTACCAAGGTTAGCACGGTTAATAATATCAGCCCAGGTATTAATTACACGCCCTTGACTATCAAGATAGGTTTGCCTATGTAGCTGTCGCTTTCTCCTCTAGGTCGCGTTGGTAGTCACCCCTATTGTCCTGTCCAAGAAAGACGGAATTCTTTTGTTCAAGAAGTATAATACGGGTTTAAAAAATGGAAAAAACTTTCTTCAGAATCATAGGTAAGGCAAAACGCTTTCTTTTAAGAATGCATCTGGTTCCATCTTTTTTTCGTTAGTTAACCCACCTTTTTCTAAAAGGGATTGTAGTAATTCTGGTTTTATACTACTTGGAATGGCTCTCTCATATTGAGAAATTTTGTCTAATGGCATTCGATCACAGAATCCATTGACAGCTGCATAAATGACTAGAGTTTGTTTTTCAATGGGAAGTGGTGCATATTGTGGTTGTTTCGGTACTAACAGCCTCCTTCGACCAACCACCACCGGTCAATTCCGCTTTGGGGCCACCCCTTACTCTACCATTATTATAGGGGTATGGGGTTCGAGACAAAGAAAGATCAAGGCAGCATATCAGTTTTTCCTTTATACTTTACTTGGATCTGTTTTTATGCTATTAGCTATTCTGTTGATTCTTCTCCAAACAGGAACCACCAATTTACAAATTTCATTAACCACAGAATTTAGTGAGGGGCGCCAAATCTTTCTATGGATTGCTTCTTTCGCCTCTTTTGCCGTCAAAGTGCCTATGGTACCAGTTCATATTTGGTTACCCGAAGCTCATGTAGAGGCACCTACGGCAGGATCCGTCATCTTGGCAGGAATTCCTTCAAAATTGGGAACCCACGGGTTTTTAAGATTTTCAATACCCATGTTTCCCGAAGAGACACTTTGTTCCACTCCTTTCATTTATACTCTAAGCGCGATTGCTATAATATATACTTCCTTGACCACTTCGAGACAGATGGATCTTAAGAAGATCATTGCTTACTCCTCAGTAGCCCATATGAATCTGGTGACTATTGGTATGTTTAGTCGGGCGGCGGCCGTTAGGTCACCTATTTTGAGTTATGGACACACAAGGCCAAAACATGTGTGTCGGGCGTGCAACCCATCAACCCCGACCTACAAGTTTAAGAGGCGAGCAGCGAGTTAGCGAAGGAAGGGAAGCTCTGCACAAGGAGAGGAAGCGAAAGCTGGTTTTTTATCCCTTGCTTGACCTGCTGACTTGAAACTATTTAAACACGACTTCTCCTGGAGAGTCTCACTCTGAAAAAGAAGGTTCTAATGAATCCGAAGAAAACAACACATTATGGCCATGATCGGCTAAAGATCACTGCCATCTCACGAATTGGATTCGAACCCATCATATTACATATTTGAAATAACATGTAATATGGATATACAATAACACTAGTACAATATTAATGTATAATAACATGTAATGCTTTAAGTTTAGTACAATAACATGTAATTAAATACTATAGTACAAATCTATAATAGGAATAACTTAGACATTAGTATAAAATATTATAATGAGTTAATAACATATAATTAGACTCTAGTTAATTAGTGATTGTTAATAATCAATATTAACAACTAAATTTAGTGATATAGAATTATAAAATCCATAAATAAATAAAAATTCATGGCTAAAATAAAGATTAAAATTGGTATAGAGCTTGATTTAAGATTTAGGAAAAAAAGAGAGGCCCAAAGCAAGGTTTAAGGGAAAAAGTAAGGATTTAAAAGCCTAAAACCCTTGAAGCCTAGCCCAAAAGGCCTAAAATAGAGTCAAAACAATTGTAAACCTCACCACATTTGGGCTATTATGTAAAACGGCGTCCTTTTCATAGGGTAAAACGACCCTATTTCACGTGTTTAGGAACTTACACCCCTCTCTCCCGTTTGATCTTCTCAGTCATCACTTCTGTCTTCCAAAGTTTAGCCCCCTGTCCAGCGATCTCTTCTAAGAAACCCTAGGTCCCCCAGCTCGTCGCCGCTGTTCACCCAGCTGTCACCGTCTCTCTGTCTCTTCTCTCAATAGTGCCTCTTTCGTTTGCGACCCCAGTCTCTCGTCGCCGTCCATGTGTTCCCTTGCCCTTCGCCTTTGCCATAACTGCTCCTTGCTGTCAGATCCTTCTCCTAAGTCCCTACCCCTCTACGTTTCGGTCTTGTCTTTCCTAAGTCCCTCACGCTCGATCTCCATCTCTCGCTCGATCTTTATCAACTTGTTGATTTTAATTCGAGTGTACATATGTATTTTAGGTTGATTTTTAGGTGATTTTGCTTCCAGATTTTGCTTGTTGCGATTTGGATATTTTGCTTATTGTGATTTTTGGGTGATTTTTCCCCTTGTAAATATGTGATTTTGTTGATTTTTGGATGCTTGTGGCTTCGACTCCACTTTAGCTCCGCTTTGACTCCAGTGGTTGGAGTCGGAGCAGAGTCTAAGGTGGTCGAAGTCAGAGTCGGAGTCTAGAGTCGAACTCCGACAAAGTCGAAGTCGGAGTCGGTATTAGAGTCGGTACTTAGCTCTAGGCCAGCCAGCTAAATAAAGCAATTAAAATAAGTATAAAAAGGCATGCATGGGAAGAATAGGTTGGTGTTGTGGTCTCTCGAGGCTTGCAAGTTGCATGTTATATATACATTATTCTACAAAGTTTAACGTCAAGAGTTGTCATACATTTCCTATTACTTGTCATATATATGAGAGAGGTTTTTCTGCTTTCAACGTAACGTTTTAATTTTGTGTAACTATTATTAAGTGGCGAAGTTGGGAATTAATTTGCATGGGGAGGAGAGAGCTTATAATACAGAGAAGTATTACACATATAAAGAGATTCTATAAAAGTAAACTCACAAAATGATATGATATAATGTAATATGATAGATCTACTTTACAATATAAATAATTTTACAATCTAATGTCCCATATCAAATTATACTAATTTGTGAGTTAATTTTCATAAAAAAAAAAATTTGTCACTAAAGCATTTCCCTATAATATAATAATAAATTAACACGCATCATGGTTGTATGAGACCATTAATTACAAATTCTAATTTTCTCTCTTTAAAATCTTCCATGAAAACACAATATGTTTATTTGAAATTATGATCGTGGAGAAAAGTAAGAGAAGATTGAGAAATGAATAATAGATCATAGAGAAAAATATTATACTGCTCAGGAAATAAAAATATACGATTTTGGTTTTAGAAAAATATACACTACAACAAATAAGATCTTTTGGGACGAAATGTCTTGTCCCAAAAGACTGAATTTTTGTCCCAAAATATATTTTGGGATGAAAATAAAATGTCTTAAGGTCGTCCCATATCACTGTCCGAAAAGATATTTTGGAATGAAAATCACAATTTCATCCCAAAAAATATCTTCTGAGATGAAATTTTGCTAGACTGTTTGATCACATTCGAATGGAATTTTTATTTTGGAACGATTGAATTTCGTCTCAGAAAGTTGTTCGAAAAACCAAAAAACCATTCTAACAATATGTCTACTCAGACGGGTAATTCATGGCTAGTTGATCGATACCAGTCCGTTCAATCAAACAGACGTGGGAAATGTTCGAATAAGAAAATTGATGATTGAGCGTTAATTATATTAATTTATATAATTGAATAAGCCGTCCAAACATGTTTGGGATGGAAAGAGTGAGTTACTTGTTCAAACGTGTTTGAATGGTTCACAATGTTTGTTTATCGTTCGAACTTTAACTTGTGATGTTCGAATGGTTGTGTCCAATGTATATATATTCGAACGTTTGATGATCGTTCAAACGTTTAGTATTTTCATGGAGAATATTAATTTAAAACCAAATAGATATTTATATTTAAAAAATTTATTAGAAATTGTTCAATATAAATAAAACTAATCTAATAAGTTAGAACTAAATAAATAAAATAGTAATGATACTAATAATGTTATTAGTACATAATTTTATAAATCCTAAAATTTATGCAAAACACGAAAATAAATTGCTTGGAGGCCTAAAATGTTGCATAAGCGTCTGCATTTGGAGTTGCATATCTTTTTGTTGATCTTCTTACTATTTTATGTCATATCCATATCTGCTTATTTCGTTAATTGAGCCTCTAACTCATGTTGTTTTGCAATTAATTTTTCGATTCTAGAATTCGCATTCTCTAATGCAATGGCAATAGTACTTAACGTTAATGAAGATCCTGAAGATTTTATACAATGACCTAAACCCCTCAAATATACTGAACGTTGACTCAAAACTTGTGTAAAAATTTCAACATCATTTGTTGATGAATTTTAATCTAATGCAGCTTTAGCACAGAGGACAACTATTTTATCCTATACACAACATAAAAAATTAATATTGACACAATAATTTAAACATGTTGAATTAAAACAAATTATAATACTTACGTAATTCTCATGAGCATCAAGATGAGTCCACTCTCAATTACTATTAGTACGCGATGTAATATATAATTTTGTCAGATCATAATTGACTTTTGCTACAAGAGACATTGTTAAGATATAAAGTCAATATTAAAATTAATACTTCCAAAAAATAAACTATATAGAATAAAAAAAAAGTACATTACAAATTCAGAGAGAGGCGATAGAAAGATCTTCAGCTTGCATAATGATAAATCTTCAACTTCGATCTATTTGTTTTGTTTATAAAACTTCGCTCCTGCATAAAAGTTGTAAAAATTAGTAAGTAAAAATTATAAATATGACACATAAAGAATTTGTTTAATTTACCTTATATGATGGATTTTTAAACATGTCACAAATTTTTTTCCAATCTTCAGGTCGGACATCTTGAAAAGGATGCTGGCATACATCTTCCTTGTTCTCATATTTGTTGTAATGCTCGTGGCACCTCGTCTTATACTTTCAGAATGCATTATACATCAGTTAATCGACAGTCTCACGCTTCTTTCCGACTAAAATTTAGTTTGAAGTCATTCTTAAAAAAGTATATACACAAAGATATTATCATTTAGAATATTAAATAATATCAATATAAATTTTCCGTTTATTTAAATATTACGTACCAAATAACACTTCTTTATAATCTATTTCACGTTTTGCGGGACTTTATGCCATGAATTCATAGCCAAAGGTACATAAGTCCATGTAAGAGCACCCACATGCGATGCAAGCCAAACTGCTTGTTGTCCCTTATCTCTGGTATGTTCACCAGGAATATTAACCTTAACCTTACCAACTTTAAGATGTTTCTCCAACGTCACGCCTCTAATAGTGCCTCATCCGTGACGAGATTGTAGTGTTATCTATAAAAGAAATAATACTGCAAGTATTTTCAATGAAAATTTTCTCACACTGATTTCATTTCATAAGGACAATATTTGTACAAGTCTACGATTCTAATTATAGAAAATATACAGACTTAATGACTAAGATATTCAACACTTACAAAAACAATTATAGAAAGTATATAACATGATTTACGGCTAGGCTCTTAATGCAGAACTTATTTACAAAGATTTAAGCTGGCTGGACAATCCATGATCTGTGTTACCTTCCTTAATACGCCCCCGCAAGATTGGACTTCCATCGACAAGACTAATCTTGTTCCTTAAAAATTTTGTGCATTGCCTGGACAATGGTTTGGTCATTAAATCTACCAGTTGATCTTGAGTATGGACATGACGAACATGAGTACTCCTCTTTGAACTAGATCACGCATTAAATAAAGATCAATTTGAATATGGTTCAGTCTTGAGTGTTGCATAGGATTAAAACTTAAGTGAGTTGCTCCAAGATTATCACAAAGAAGAGAGGGTGGTGCCTTGAAGGAGAATCCAAGTTCCTGGAAAAGTGATAGCAGCCACATAGTTTCAGACATTGCATTTGCAAGTGCTAGATATTCAGCTTCTGTAGATAAACGTGCAATGGCACGTTGTTTCTTGGAGCTCTATGAAATTGGATTGGAGCCTAGAAATGTGATGTATGCCGAAGTTGAGATTCGATCATCAATGTTCTCAGCCTAATCAACATTACTGTAGGTTGTTAAAGATGGAGCATCAGATTTCTTTAGGTGAATTTCATGAAAAATTGTGTGTTTTAAATATTGCAGTAGCCTCTTTGCAGCCGTCTAATGAGTGACTGTTGGTTTATGCATGAACTGAGACAACTTGTTAACAGCAAAAGAAATGTCTGGGCGTGTCAATGAGAGGTACTGAAGGTTGCCAATTACACGTCGATACTCAGTGCTGTCAACTGCAGCAATGCCATCCACCAAATGGAGAGTGGTGCTAGTTGAGAGAGGAGTAGAAACATCCTTGGCACTGAGCATATTGGTGCTATTCAGAATATTACGAACATATTTATGTTGTGATAAAAATAAACTTGCACAAGTTGGAACAACTTCCACTCTAAGAAAGAAATGGAGAGAACCCATATCTTTCAATGAAAACTTAGCACCAAGTTTTTCAATAACAAAGGCGACAAATTTTTTGTCATTCCATGTAATAACAAGGTCATCAATATAAACAAGAAAGTAGCATGTAATAGGACCATGGTGATAGACAAATAATGAAGAATCAACCTTTGAATTTTGAAAATCAAGCTCGACTAATGCATGCTTTAAAGCTGAATACCATGCCCTAGGGGCTTGTTTGAGTCCTTAAATAGCTTTTCTCAACCGGCATACATGATCAGATTTGGAGATGTCCTTAAATCCAAGAGGTTGCATCTTGTAAACTGTTTCAGTTAGCTTTCCATGTAGGAAAGTATTGTGGACATCCATTTGTCTTAAATCCCATACATTCATAACAGCAATGGTTAACACAGACCAGATTGTTTCTGGTTTAACAATTGGACTGAAAGTTTCCTTATAATCAAGTCCTGCATGTTGATTATATCCCTTTGCAACAAGTTTGGTCTTGAACCTCTCAACTGAGCCATCAGCTTTCATTTTCACTCTAAATACCCATTTACAACGCACTGGATGAAAATTTTTTGGGGGAGAAACCAAATTCCAGGTGCCATGCCGCATAAGAGCCGTGATTCATTGGACATGGCCTCACGCCATTGAGGGTGAGACACGGCTTGGCTCACACATGTGGGTTCAAGTGTAGGTGGTAAAGGGTGTTTAGTAATAGAGTGAATTTGTTTAGGTTTGAAGATGTTATTCATAGACCGAGTGGTCATTGAATGAGTGCGAGATGATGGGATTTCGGGCAAAGCATGCCACATGGAATCAGTTGATTCGTTTGATGCATGAGCAGGTAAGGAGGATGAATGTATGGGTATGACAGGTAAATGAGATTCAGATGCAGTTGGATTGGAATTGAAATTATGAACACCTAGGTCACCATTGGAATGAGAGAAATCTTGAGAAGGGAGAGAGGAAATATTACCTGGAGATGATGCAGCAGCGACGGCAACAGTCTCCAAGTTCTTTGGTGGTGGCAACGGTTGAGGTGAAGACCACGAGTGCACTGGAACAGAGGACCCATTATGGAGAAGATGAGGGCACGAAATCGTAGAAGGAAAAGAGAAAAGGGAATTTGCCCAGGGGGCTTTCATTTGGATTTGGGCTGCTTGGGCTAGATGGGGCAATCGGGCTTTTCATTTCATCAAAAGTGACATGTCTCGAAAGGTACAGCCTGTTGGTCATTAGGTCCATGCATTTGTATGTATTTTGATTTTGAGAATATTCAAGAAAAATGCATAGAGTGGACTTAGGCTGTAACTTGTGGTTATTATAAGGCTTTAGGAGTGGATAACAAAGATACCCAAATTTTTTTAACTTGTGATAATTGGGCTTTTGACAATAAAGTGACTCAAATAGGGATTGATTTTGAAGGAGTGGAGTTGGTTGATGATTGATGAGATATGTGGTGGTTTGAAATGAATAAGGCCAATAGGATAAAGGCAATGAGGCATCATGAAGTAAAGTGAGTCCCATTTCCACAAGATGACAATGACGACGTTCAGATACACCATTTTGTTTAGGTGTGTATGGAGTAGTGGTGTAGTGACTTAAACCATGAAGGGACAAGTATTTTTTGAGACTTAGAAATTCTCTTTCATTGTCAGAATATAAACTTCTTATTTTTGACTTGAACCGTGTCTTAACAAGACTTTTAAATTGTGGAAAAATGCTGGACATACCGGATTTTGTAGCTATTGGATAAAATCACATGTATTTTGTGTGATGATCAACAAGAATAAGATAATTACGAGATCCATCAAGGCCAGTGTAGTGAGTAGGTCCCCAAACATCAGTATAAATAATTTCAAGAGGAGCATTACTTTTGAAGCTAGTGGAACCAAAAGGTTGTTGATAAGCTTTATTAGTAAAACAAGAAGTACATAAAGATGGCAATTTATTTGAGATAAGCAGAAGAGAAAAATGATTAACAAGGTGTTGAACAACTTTTATTGATGGATGTCCAAGACATTTGTGCCACCAATCAATTGAAGTTCGTTCATGTACATTCGCAACCATATTAGAAGAAGAAGCCACCAACGAGTTTGGAAACATGTAGACGCCATTTTCACACGCACCTCTCAGTAATGTCGCCCCCGTGGTTTGATCATTCACAAGAAAATAAAATGGATGGAACTCAACAAAAACATTATTTTGTTTCGTGAAGTGGTGAACTGAAATTAAATTCTTGTGAATATTGAAAACATAGAGTGTATCACGTAGATAAAAAATATTTTTGGTGAATATAAAGCTAAAAACCCAACATGTGAAACAGTCAAACCTGTACCATCACCAAGAACAACTTCATCAATTCCATCATATTCAGAATGAATGGACAAATTGGTCAGGTCACCAGTGATATTATGAGAAGCCGCAGAATCAATAAGCCATTTAGTTTCTGGAGCGTTTGATGTGGCAGGACAGTTTGCTGACATTTCTGTTGATTGCAGCTGTGGACAAGACTTAGCTGTGTGGCTCAATTGATCACAGAACTGACACTTGGGTTGATAGTGTCGTTGAGTTGAGTTGGTACGGCTCGAAGAATTTCGGCGCTAGTCTTTTAGTTGGCCATTTCTGGAGCGGATTGGGCCCTGATTCTTTGATGGCCTGTTTGGCTTAGTAAAGCTTTTCGTCTAGTGACCTCCATGAAAACCAGACTTTCTGGTTGTAAAATTAGCAGCAGCAGCCAACTATTGAGCAACAACCTCCATACGGTGCAAGTAACTCTCATGGCTGACGAGCAAGTCATGGAGTTCCTCAAAAGCCAGCGATTTCTCTCTTGCTCGAATCAGAGTAGCGATTTCCCTAAAATCAGGCCCCAATCCATTAAGGACATATAGGGTTAGATCATTGTTTGAAATTGGATGATCAATGAGGGCTATTTCATCAGCCAAAGCTTTGACAACATGAAGATAATCTGGAACCGAGTGATTACCACGCTGGATCAAGGTCAGTTCTTCCTTGAGTTGCATGGCCCTTGTACGTGATTTGCTGGCATAGATATTTGTGAATTTTTTCCATGCCTCATGAGACATTTTTGCGGTAGCAATGAGAAGAGTGATAGAGATAGAGGTAGATGCAAGAATAGTACTGAGAATAAGCTTGTCTTGCCTTATCCAGTGAGTTTTTTTGAAAAATGACAAATGGGTTCCATCGATTTGAGAACACAAGAAAATACCATTTACATAGTCCATTAGATCATAGCCAATTAGGCGTGCTTCAAATTGGGCATGCCATTGAGGGAAGGTGGATGGGGTGAGTTTCTCATTGATTTGGGCAGTAATGTTGAAAACAACAAGAGGGTTTTCTGTGGAAGAGGGGGGTTGAGTGTTTGGTGCAGAAGACATTTTAGAGTTGAGGATCGAGTTCTCGTTAGAGATGGAGTCTCCTGATACCATATAGAAGAAATAATACTGCAATTGTTTTCAATGAAAATTTTCTCACACTGATTTCATTTCATAAGGACAATATTTGTACAAGTCTACGATTCTAATTATGGAAAAGATATAGACTTAATGACTAACATATTCAACGGTTACAAAAAAATTATAGAAAGTATATAACATGATTTACGACTAGGCTCTTAATGCAGAACTTATTTACAAATATTTGAGCTAGCTGGACAATCTATGATCTGTGTCACCTTCCTTAATATTATCTATTTAAAATAATATGCAATTATTTACTTTGTATCAATTATCAATTATCTTAATAAAAAAATGAGTATTAACTATTTACCTTATTTCATAGGATATGTCTTTAATGGTGAGTCAAACGGAAAGCTAGGAACAAGTGGAGATGGGATGTGAACTTCCTTCCTCTTTGGTGGCATAATTGTAAGATACTGTGTAATGTGAACACAAAATGGGTCAATCATCTATATCAATTTTATTTGTAGATTCGCTCTCATCATCTGTAGATACTTCAGATGACTTAACACTTTGATCAATTGTCGCATCAACTATTTCAACCTCAATATAGTCTCTATGTAATGGGATGATCTCATACTGGCTCAAATCCATAAATAAATTAAAGGTAGGTTAACTTTCTTGGTATGCTTCTTGAATAGAGGGATTATCCTCTTCTTCATCTTGTGCCTCCGCCTCAGGGATAACATCATATATATTTTTAGGAGAAAATTTTTGTACTACTTGTTTTTGATTTCCTAACTCAAGATCGTCTAAATAGAATACTTGAGATGCTTGGAAAACCAAAATAAAAGGATTATCTTCATATAATTTTTATGATGTATTAATATTCAAAAAATATTCATAGTGGCATTTTTCCCTTTGAAGATTTCTTAAATTTCACCAATTACACTTAAATATATAAACCACAAGTTCTCCCACATATCTCATTACCAATTATATCTACGATAACTCAATAGAAATTAACGTTGTCTCTATTATAACTACCTTCGATAAGGACACCACTATTTTGTGTTTTCCTATAAAGTTCTTGATCAATTATTTAATACCTACTTACTCGAGAAATACATGCAGAATATTGAACAGTGTGTCTTAAAGGGCCACGCGCCAGTGCATATAATTCATATGATATATCATTCGGATTACTCGCATGCATTTATACAACCTACATATTAAATAGAGCATAAACATTCAACCGTGAACAATCCAATCTATTTTTTAATTTAGTGCAAAATCGCATCTATATTAATATCATTACCCGTTGTTCGAACCATTTCGAAAACTCCTGTTCATGTTTATGATCTATATCATTTACTCATAATTCTTTGAGCACATTAATATGATCATTAAAATTTAACATTACCAACAATAAGTATATTTGTATAATTGTTTAATAAGTAAATTATAACATTAATTAATAATTAATTTAAACTTATTTCAAGTGGCTCTCTATCTAAGGGCAATTGTTTAGTACGTATCACTGAACTTTCTCAAACTCCATTCCATACAAATCATAACCACGCTGAGCACCAAGTGGACGTACTTGTTGAGAAAATACAGAAAACCCGTTCTATTATCTTGCTTGATCAATATCAAAGTTTTTTTTCCGGCCAATCAAACCTTGTGTCAACGCCGTGGAAGTATTTGAAACAGAATGTATGTCACTTATTATTAATATATGTTTTTGCAATTTATTATTCTGGGCGCGCCTTGTTACCCACTGTGCGTTTCAACTTTTCAAGAAATCGTTTAATGAGATAAATCCATCTATACTAGACTGGTCCTGCAAGTTAAGCCTTACGTGGCAAATGAACGGCTAANATGTCTTTTTCTCAATATGCATAACATAAAGACTATGCCGCAATTTTAATGTCGACCAGTAGGAGAGTTCAAAAAAATACTCTTCTTGTCCAATTCAACTCATTTGCACTTCGTTTTCTCTTGCATTGTTTTTTACCAAAATCATTTCTTCCAACATCCACAAACTATGGAATAACATCTTCTTCAGACAAGAATGATGGAGGGTGCCCCCATTCAACAATGTTATCAAACATCCTACGATTTTTACGCCATTTATGGTGGTCACTTGGCAAAATAAAAGATAATATAAACTCACGAAAATAAAGTATATTTTCCTCACATACGTAAGCCATTCAGATTGGGTATGTTTGTTACAAGTCAGACATGCCATTTTTCCCTTAGTGCTACAACCTGACAAGTTCCTATAAAAGGGGAAATTATTTATTGTTCATAATACTGCAACATGCATTTTGAACGATTTACCTGTTAATGAATCAAATGTTAAGACCCCATTCTCCTACAAATCTTTCAATTCTGTAATCAGTGGCTGTAAGTGTATGTCTATATCATTTTTTGGTGATCTTAAACCTAGAATGAGCAAACTCATTATGAAATATAGATCTTTCATACACTTCCGCGGTGATAGATTGTATAGTATAAGTACAACTAGCCAAGTGTTATGACTAGTACTCATCTTCCCAAACAGGTTAAATTCATCTATTGCTAACCCAAGTCGAACATTACGAGGTTTTTCAACAAATCATGGGTGTTCCAGGTCAAATTTCTTCCAAACTTGAGAGTCCATAGGACGTGACAAAACATTATCATTCTTGACTCTAGATGATGAGTGACATGTCATGTCCACAACCATTAAACGTGATATAAATAACTGTTATAATCTAGGTATCAATGGAAAGTGACGTATGACCTTCTACGGCATATTCTATTTCTTAGTTGTCCATCTTGCTTCATGACAAATGGAACACTCATTCAGCTGCTCATTGTCTCACCAAAATAACACACACAATTATTTTTACATGCATGTAGTACATTGTAATCAAACCCAAGTCGTCATTTTAAGTTTCATAATTATTATGTTTTAAAATTAAATGTATTATTATGTATTTTAATTATTAAGTGTATTTTAAATATTTCAATTATTAAGTGTATTTTAAGTATCCTAATAATTGTAATTTAGTAATTAAATTATTTTCTATGTTAACGTTGGAACGAGTTCGAACATGGACTACTGTTGGACCGATTTGATATTGCGTTCGAACGGTCTAACTAGAATACGAACCAGAGAGCAATTGCAAAACATTTCCCCATAATCCCAAACATCAATTTACAATGAAGATAAATACACAAATATATAGATTTGATGATAAAAACTATTATGGAGATAAATATACAATGAAGATAAATACACAAATATACGGTTCACAATGAAGATAAATTCATAATATAGACATAGCTTGAGCTGTGCAAACTGAAATAACTCATGAAACACTTACATAACGATGTTTAAACAAATATTATCACTATAATGAAGAAAATGAATTAATTTATATAGAAATTAAAAAAAAAACTTACCTTGAATCAATAATGTGCTAATATTTATAGACTTTGTGGATAGAAGAAGGATTATAGGGAGAAAAGTAGCGGATTGTGGAGAAGATAAGTGTTTTGGGTGCTGGATGAAGAAGAAATGAGAAAATGAGAGAAGTTCGTGGACTAAGGGGATTTGTAGGGAAAGTAGGTTTTAAAACTTATTACGATGATTTTTGTCGTGGTAATAAGTTCCCCACACCTTGAATCATCACTATTCTAATTAAAATACAACTTATTACAGTTGAATAAGTTGTCACCTAGGTTGTCGGCGACCGTTCGAAAGACTAATTGTGAAGTTCGAACATGAAAATTCAATGGGTGCCAAAATTTTCAAGCTAGAAAAATTTTGGCGGAAGTGTTCGAATAGTTAATTGTGGTGTTTGAACGTGAAAATTCAATGAGCGCCAAAATTTCCATTCGAACGTCACAATTGAGCGTTCGACTAGGAATTTGGAAGGATATACGTTTGAATGGAATACAAAAATGTTCGCATGGTACTACACTATAAAGGGACCTAGCATTGTGAACGGCCTCATTTCTGTTCAAACATTAAAAACCTTTGAATGATAGTCGCATCGACGCCATTTCACCGCCGTATCACCGTCATCGTCGACAATAGTACCACTATCAAAGAGGTAAATTTTTTATTTTATTTTTGTATTTTTGTTGTTATTTTCCATTATTATTTAGAATTTATATAAAACTTATTATAAGTTTAAATTTAGTACTCTAGGGCTGTAAAACACAAGGCCGAAATGGTTCTATGGACATTTTTGCCTTGTGTGTGTGTGTTATTTTGTTAAAGAAATGAAAGGAATCGGTGGATTCCATATG
Source organism: Pterocarya stenoptera (assembly GCA_003123785.1). Classification (NCBI taxonomy): domain Eukaryota; kingdom Viridiplantae; phylum Streptophyta; class Magnoliopsida; order Fagales; family Juglandaceae; genus Pterocarya; species Pterocarya stenoptera. The sequence goes on from QEOT01003232.1 coordinate 60,139, forward strand.
AATTAGACACACCCCTTCTTACTTGTAGTCTTATCACTACCAATTAACTTCTTTTGCTACATGTCCATCATCTTCTACAAATGATGTTTCAGATGACACAAATAATCCTCACTCTCTCCATCATTTCCTTTCATATGATGGATTGTCTATCCCTCATAGAAATTCTCTTTGGCGGTTTCTTCTACTTTCGAACCCAAATACTATCATGAAACTGTCAAATTTTCACATTGGAGAAAAGCCATGGAAGTTGAAATTGCAGCTCGAGTCTAATAAAACATGGTCACTCACTGATTTTTCTATTGGTAAGACACCAATTGGATGCAAACGGGTGTATAAAGTGAAGTATAATTCTAATGGAACTATAGAATGATATGAATCAAGGTTAGTAGCCAAAGGCTACACCCAAGAACAAGGGCTTGATTACTTGGATACATTCTATCCAGTGGCTAAGCTTACTACTAATAGATTGTTACTTGCTTTAGCATCTATACATAATTGGTTACCAACTTGATGCCAATGATGCATTCTTGCATGGAGATCTACAAGAGGAGGTAAATATGTCCCTACCTCCTGGTTTTGCTAGCAAGGGGGAGCTGCGTGTATGTAGATTGCTCAAGTCCCTCTATGGCTTAAAACAAGCCTCATGTCAGTGGCACTCCAAACTGTCCAATTATTTACAAATTTCATTATTGCTAGCAACAATTATGTCTTAACATAGAACCAAAAAACTAAGAAAAATATGTAGAATGCTTAGTAAAGAGTGAGTAGTCAGATTTAGATTGGAAGTTGTAATAGATTTTAAGCCTCCTTTACCTCACCATCACTAGACTTGACTTATCCTATTCAGTACAAGTCTTAAGTCAATTCATGGATAAACCTACGCATTCTCACATGATAGCTGCACAACATGTTATGAGATACTTGAAGTCGACACTAAGGCAAGGCATTTTTATGCCAACCTCTTTCAGTTGCCATTTGAAAGCCTTTAGTGATTATGACTAGGCTTCGTGTGTGCACACTTGAAGATCAATTACAAGTTTTTTTGTTTTTCTTGGGGACTCTCTCATATCTTGGAAATCAAAGAAGCAAATTAACCATATCTCTTTCATCAGTTGAAGTAGAGTACAGAGCTTTAGCTTCCACTTCATGTTAGATTACATGGCTTATTTCACTCCTTAAGGACTTTGTCATTGAACACATGAATCAACTAGTTTTACTCTTTTGTGACAATCAAGATGCACTCCACATTTCAGCCAATCCTGTATTCCACGAGGGGATGAAACATATAGAAATAGATTGTCATCTAGTTCGGGACAAAACCTTGTCTAGGATGATTAAAACACTGCATGATTCATCTACCAATCAATTGGCTGATATCTTGACTAAAGCTCTCCCCTGCACTTAGTTTCATTCACTCCTTTCCAAGATGGGTGTGCTAGACATCCACACTCCATCTTGAGGGGAAGTGTTAAGAGTTTGTATAATTAAATTACTTGCAACTGATTCCGGTACTCTCATAGCCGGTCAGATAGTTTTTCTCATTGTATAAAAAAACCCGTGTAAATTCATTCAGAGCAACTCGTTCATTTTCGCTTTCTGTTTTGGTTTTCCTCATTTGCTTTTCTGATATCTAGTGAATTCTCTTACTGGTCTTCAAATTAGCAGGAGTACTCTATGACAATTGAGAAATGCAATTGTTTTTCATAAGGGTATCCAATTAGGCTTTTGCCTCGACTACTCACCGGGCAATTACCGGACTCCGCTAAACCTTGAGGGTGGGGCCTCGAGAATTATTGGGCAAGATGAGTATCAAACTCTTCTACTATGTAAGGTGCTTATCAAGCTCTGCTTACATTTAAGAGGGGTTTTTTAATCAAACCGAGAAGTCTCAGTCATTGACTTCGACATTGACTTCTACAGCCTCTTAGGAAAGGATGTTGATGTAGCTTCCACATGAAGAGCCGTGCTAGTGTGTCCAGTTTTGATAGTTGGTTGTGCCTGTTAGCACAAAGCAGTGTTTTTATTTATTTATTTATTTCATATTTTTTAAATACTTTTAAAAAGTAAAAAAAATGCACCAATACAATAAAAGTTACTTTCTTAATTATTAAGTAAAAAAAAAAATTAAAAAAATTAAATACATAAGCGGTCAAAATGAGTGGACGTACAAATTTATGTTCACTGCTTAAAACTAGATGTTTACGGATATTCCAAGTTCAGTGGACATGATGATCGGTTTGTTTTCTTTAGCTTTCATGTACAACTAGAGTAATGACGGAAATAGTCTCCACCACAAGAAGCTATACACAGCTCTGAAAATGGTTTCTTTTCTTTATCATATGCTTTTGGCCAAAATAATTAAGCTTATTGCTTGCTGCAATTGCAAATTCTATGGACCACAAACGTTTACCAGTTTTGTACGTCTACAATAGGCACAGAAACGCCAGCCGATAAGGTTGATTTTTTTGTTTTGTTTTGGAGGTAAGTTGATAAGGATGAATTTGTTTCTGCGTGCGTCAATATATAAGGACGTCTTTTCTTCAAACTTGTCTGAGGAAAGTCCGTTTGAAAAATTAAACATCATGAAAACCAGTCAAGAAACTGTGACAAGTGACTTAAAAACAGAGGAAATTAAGAATACCATTGGAGCTATGACCTACATGATCGGTGTGCGCACATGCAGCTTATTAATTAGATTAATCACATCCATTTATATAAATGGATTGATTTTTCTCTTATAAGGGGTAGGCCATGGTTACCTGCTTCAAGTTTAGATATGAATAATGCTGCTATATATGTCCCTTAAGATTTTAGTCTTCCTTTTTTTTATTTTTTTATTTTTGTATTTTCAAACACTTGTTTGTTTTAAGAATAATGTTAATATATGCTGCCTCATTTTGACCGCTCATGCATTTAATTTATTTTTTAAATTTTTTTCTTTTACTTACTGATTAAGGAAGTGACTATTAGTATATTGGTGTATTTTTTCATTTTTAAAAAATATTTAAATAAGTTTAAAAAATGTAAAGAAAAAAAGAAGAAAAAAATTAAAAAATTAAATTATACTAGTGGGCTAGTGGGCACGGCCAGCTGTCAAAGCTGGCACACTAGCACTACCCTTGTTTTAAATATATATATATATATTGAATTTTTTAATAAACCAAGTGTTACCACATTATTGTACTATATCAAGAGAGCAAAGTAAATGGTATAAATTAAGAGATATAGTAACATTACTATTTAGATATTATCTTATTTATATATATATATATATGCAAATATAAGCATATGGAGTGGTTGCATAGAAAATAGAAAATTACAAATGATGGAAAATAAAGAACTTTTGGCCCACTTTTTCAGCTTTCTAAGATCCCTTGCATAAGATTTTTATTTTCATTTTGATGTTCCTTAAATGATTTGATCAATCTGTTGGGTGAAGTAGTTGAAACATTAAAGGTGTCAAGAACCCACATAACATGGACAACTATTTTGTATTGGTCACGTTTGCATTACCTATCATATGCTAAAAGAAATTATTTCTGTTTTAAGATCCCATGTGAAGCTTCAAAGAAACACAGCCTGTTTTGTTTGTGTTGTTTGCACTTTGGTTTTCCTGTATATGATGAAACAAAAGAATATGTAACGGTTAACTTTCACTTTAGTGGTTGACAAATTTCTACGGCTCTGCAGAGGACATAACTCATGCCTATCAGCAAGGCATGCAAACTTTGTCCCTTATCTCCAGCTCAGCTGCAATTTTCCTTCATGCCGGAATTCTCTCTCTCTCTCTCTCTCTCTCTCTCTTTTCTGTGACCTAATTGCAAACATGCTTTCAATTTTACTGAACAAAAAGTTCAAGAAAAATATTTTGTAAAAATAAATCACAGGAAATGAGTGCAGTGTCTATTGATAATTAGATTTTTACCCCTTTTTAACCAGATTAGTTTTTTAAGTGTTATTAACAGTGGGGCAGTGGTGGTAGAAGCTAGGTTAGTACAAAAGGTTATTTATTTATTTTGTGTTTGAAAAATTTTAGTGCATTAAATATTTTGAGTGAAAATATTTTTATTGGATTTTAAAAAATAAGAGAGAAAAAAGTTGAATAAAAATATTATAAAGTTAAAAATTATTTGAATATAATTTTTGTTTTGAAGTTTCTAAAAGTTGTAGTAATTTGTGTTTGAATAATGATTAAGTAATGATTAGAAGAAAAAATTAAAAAATATTTTGTATTTAAGTGATTTTTTATAATGAAATTATGAAAATTCTAAAAATCTTAAAAATTCTCAATGTCCAAACATGCCCTAAAACATCAACACTTCATAATCGGTTGGGGCCATTGGAGATGCACGTGGATTTTAATTATATTTGTATTTTTCCTACACGTATTTATTTATTTATTGTCCATACTCTCTTGGTTGGCATGGAGTACTCTACTTGATCTGGTCATTAAGTTAAATAAATTCAAACTTGGAGGTTTGTACCTTTTCAGCCGAGTTTCATCAATGCTTAGCTTATGTACTTGAGATGCTCTCACTTTGGTTAGCTTATATAGCTAACCAAAGTGGTTGATTCAATGTCTCTATATATATGGGTTCCCCACCACTATAAATTCTTATGCAAGCAACAATAAATGTCATAAAAGTTCCCACGATTTGTCTCTCCTTCTTTATACGTGATGAATTATCTAATTTGATTAAGTGATTGTGGAGAATTTCTATTCCAATTCTTCTATACACAGGCGAGTTCGAACATGACCAGGCCCATGAATCTGACGTGTCAGAACGCCATGTCATCACTCATTAAAAAAAGAAAAGAAGAAGAAAAAAGAAAAACACGAAGAAGAGAACCAGCTCCTGTGAGACCCAATCGTTCTTCTGTATCCTTCCTATTCAGTGTGCAAAACGAGACCCAATCGTAGTTTCTGAGGTTCCTTCTTCCAATCAGATTGATATCGTCACTTTTATTGTCTAAGAGCATCAAGAAGACTACTTTCCTCTTTAGTATGCATTCCCAAATCGTTAGATCTAAAGGTCTGTTGCACTCCTAAGACGAGGTAGGCAAGGTCGCTATCTACTCTCTTTTATTTTCGTCTAAAGAACTAGTAGCTCTGTGTTCTTGGTATTCTGCCAAAACATTAGTTTCTCATGGTGTCTTTTTCTTATTTTTTTTTAAAGATTGAGATACCCAATGATATGTAAGATATGTAACATGTAATTTGCAAGATTGAGATACCGACCAAAAACTTGTAATTTTTTGTTACGCACTTGCAGTTTGATCTTTTGGGCAAACTTGTAATTTTTTGTTCCGCACTTGCTTTCTTTTCTTGTACATTTATCATCTCATTTCCCATTAATTTCTTATCCCAATGCCTAGAAGAAACCCGCCGAGAAGAAGTCCGTTGAGGAGAAGAAATCGACAGTTGCGGAGAAGGCTCCAGTCGAGAAGAAGCCAAAGGCCGGAAAGAAGCTCCCAAAGGAAGGTGGCGCTGGCGCCTTGGGAAAAGAAGAAGAAACGGACCTAGAAGAGTGTCGAGACGTACAAGATCTATATCTTCAAGGTGCTTAAACAAGTCCACCCCGGTATCGGGATCTCCAGCGAGGCCATGGGGATCATGAACAGCTTCATTAATGACATCTTCGAGAAGCTCGCTCAGGAGGCTTCCCGACTCACGAGAAACAAAAAGAAGCCCACCATCACCTCTAGGGAGATCCAGACTGCGGTGCGCCTGGTGTAGCCCAATGAACTCGCCAAGCACACCATTTCCGAGGGGACCAAGGTGGTCACCAAGTTTACTAGCTCTTAGACATAGGTGGTGCTGGTTGATGTTTTTTGTGCAGATGTTTGATCATATTGGAGAAGGAGATCAAAAAGCACCACATCACTCAGGCGTCTTCCACACACAATTTCATTTGGCGTTCTTTGTCTCCGGCCCATATTAGAACGCACCGTTTCATTTTATAGTTGGCATGCCAGCTGGATTCATCCGTAAATTCGTCCACCAAAATGACTGTATATAGAATTTTTGTTTCTATTATAAATTATTACCTTATCCGCTTAAACAAACTAAATCAATAGGGTAAGTTGATTTGACCCGTTGACCTTTTGGCCATATTTTAATGTCAAGCACTTGCCAATTACCCCTCTATATTTTTTTTAAACAAAGGTTAGGTGTAGGGATTCCTCGTCACGCAACCTTCATTAGAGAGGGGTGGTAAAATGCCATCAAAATCACAAAGGCCATTGGCACTTACCTCTACAAACACTAGTTTATTTGGACCAAATAATTATATACTTAGAACAAACAATATGAAATCTTAAGTTAAGACCATCAAATGCACTAATCATGTTTCACGCATTGGCATCTCAACACGACTCAAAAAAAGAAAATTAACTCAACAGATTGTCCCATGGATCACATAAGGGTCAATTTTGAACCAAGTTTCCCTATGTTGAATAGTTCAAATTATTACATTAATATAAATTTTGCAGCTTGAATGACGTCAAATGATTCCATTTACGTTTGCTGAAGATCCAGCGACGTCAGATGGTTTTATTTATTATTAGTATTATTACCCCTAGGAGAAGGCAGACAAAGTCAGAGGCCAAACTTTGCCAACTACTATAATCTTCTCCACACTACTATATCTTAAGCATTAAATATTTAATTAAATTATAAAATTTAATTAGGATACATGATATAAACAGCCTAACTAGAAACAAAACTGGGAAATTGACAAACCAGAAAGATAACCCTTGGGGTAAGTATATTTGAAAGGTCCATGTCAAACCAACCCTTTATGAACTTGGAAGTTATCTCCACAAAAAACTTGGAACATTTTCCAGAAGATGCTTCCTGCAGAACTTTAAGAATTCTGGGAAAGTTCTGATATTTCACTGGATCCCATGAATCGATTAAGTTTGCTCATTTTGCAACTCAATTTCATGTTCTTCCTTGTCAAAGCACAATTTTCCTCAAGCCAAGGCGATGGTCCACCAAATTTTCAACCAAGCCTTGGTGTTGTCTTAGGAATCCTCTTAATCATGTTCACCGTGACAGTCCTCCTTCTGCTCTATGCCAAATTTTATCGTCGGAGAGGATCTGTTCATGGCAATACACAGAACTTTGGATTTCTCAGATCAAGTTCTCGATTTTCCGGGATCGATAGAACTGTTATTGAGTCGCTTCCTTTCTTTAGATTCTCTTCGCTCAAGGGTACAAAGGAGGGACTTGAATGTTCAGTCTGTCTATCCAAATTTGAAGATGCCGAAATCCTCCGGCTACTGCCCAAGTGCAAGCATGCCTTTCACATTGAATGCATCGACAATTGGCTTGTAAAGCACTCGAGCTGTCCTCTTTGCAGGCACAGGGTAAGCGCTGAAGACCCATCAATTTTCACATATACAAACAGTATGAGATTGATGGAGCAATCAGAGCGGAGAGTTGACTCCAACATAGAGCTCTTTGTCCAGAGGGAAGACGAGAATCGAGGGTCTTCAAGATTGAGTATTGGAAGTAGCTTTCGAAAATCTGAAAAGGGCAGTAATACTAATAAGGAAGAGAAATCGTTGATCCAGGAAGAAGATGGTGAGGGAGATGAGGATCATCATAAAGTCTTGCATAAGCACAACCACAAAATCATTGCATCTGACTTTGTTTTCAAGAATCGGTGGAGCAGTGTGAGTTCTTCAGACCTGATGTTCTTGAACTCAGAGATGATAACCGCCATGTCAAGCAACAGATTCTCTTCTCTCACTCTGGATTCAAACAACGAGCAGTCCTCCACGGCAAGAGGTGTAGCAAATGAGCAGGTTATGACGATCAAAGAAGAGATGGAGATGAAGAGATCATTTGAAAGCAAGATTAGCACACGGAGCAATACTAGTCCAGTTTTGCTTCCGGGCCTTGCTTCTGCATCAGATTTTGCAGTAAATAGTAGCCAGACATCAAGTCTTATGAATCCAGGAGAGAGAAGATCAATGTCAGAAATCACTGCTCTTTCAAGACATGAAGATTCGGGTATGATCAAGAGCAGAATTGGGGAGTCTTGTATAGTTGGAAACGAGGTGAAAGAGGAAAGACTCAGGCGGCTTTGGTTGCCAATTGCCAGAAGAACAGTTCAATGGTATGCCAATAGAGAAAGAAGGTCCCAACAGAATCAGAAAACACCACAAGCATTAGATGTATAACTCAGATAATAGGTATCTCCAAAGAATGCCATTTCCACCACTTTTACTTGACTTCATAGATACAGTTTCATATAGATTTTAGGTAATATGTACTTTGATAAAGATGGGAACAGATATACATTTCGTTTTTCATATCTGTTATTTCCTAAGAGTCGAACATGATTCTGAATTTATGATGTTCTAATGAGATTTAGTTTTCCTCAAAATAGATTAAAAAAAAAAAAAAAAAAAAAGGTATAGACATGAAGGCCCCACTTTATTTGTCAAGGCTGACCTTAGCACTTCTAGTTGAAATTGTGAACCACTTGAGATGAAGATTTTTGTCATACCTTGCAATAGAATATTGTCAATGATATACTTTGCTTATGTTTTGAGAAACAAGTTATTGCGTTTGCAAGGGATATAACCCAACAAATGGAAGCAAGACATTGGATAAATTCTTTGACTTCTCCACCACACTGTGACATGTAAAATATGAGCTTTGTGTTATATTTCTAAATCATCTTGGAGAAATAAGATGGAAAAAAAAAAAAAAAAACTCTTTGTACTCCCGAATTATGTTCTGTATTTTGTTGTATAGCAATAACATCATATATTTAAAAGTTTTTAAGTAGCGCAATTGAATATTGTGTAGCCTGCTATCCAATGAAGCTGAGGTTTTTTTATTAAAATATGTTTCACCCAGATCGATCATTACATCCGAAGCTAACAAAATTGACGTACGCATTGTGCCTCCAAACTGAAAAAAGTAAACTCTTTAACTCTTAGCAGTTTGAAGGTACAATATCTCCGTTTTAATACCTTGAGACATAGAACGTACACAAAACTCTAGCCGGTTTGGAATGAGAAGAGAGTTGAGTCATCTCACTATAATTTACTATTATTCATAAATTTCAATTCACAAATTCCACTACTATTCACTAACTATCTCCACTCATCACAAACCATTTCGTATCGAATAGTTAGGCCTCGTTGGTTATTGAAATGAAATGAAATGAGATGAGATAAAAAATCTGTAAATAATATTGAAATGATTTGTGAATAATAGTAAAATGATTTAAGTTAAGATGTTTTATGGAATTTTGGAAAATGAGAGAGAAAAAGTTGAATAAAAATATTATAAAGTTAAAATATTATTATAATATAATTTTTGTCTTGTAATTTAAAAAATTTGAATTATTTTTTGTATTTAATTTGTTTAGAAGTTTGGAAAAATTATAACGGAGAAGCCTCTTGGAAAGATGGAGAATGAGGCAATGATACAAGCCGTGAGCACACCAACATAGAGGAAATAAATTCAAAGATTTTGCTGACACCCAAATGAAGCTCTGTATTTATCTCAAATAAAAACTACTCCAACAATGACAAATCATATTTAACCTAGATGGACAAGCTCTGATTCTTGCAAAGATGTTTGATCTCACCTCCAAATGCTTCACGTTCACATAAACAAGCTGGAAGTAAGGAACACATTCTTCATATTCTATCTTCCTCTTCTTCTTTCTTTTTTTCCCCTTTTTCATCTCTCTGTGTATTTGTTTACAATAGACCCTTGAGTGGGTGGACTTTAGAAATTATTATATTCCTAGAGCTAAAGAATATTAAAGTACTATGCACCCATCAATGACCAAACCCCTTGTAGTATTCGTTTGTAGTATTCCTAGCCACATACATGTTTTTTCTTTCTTAATATTTTTTTATACAAATTTTCTTTTGCTTTGAAGCTTGAGTTGTTCGTGCTACTATTTTAGCATAGACTAATGTTTCATTCCATATGTTCATCTCACTTTTATTACACTATATAAAATATGACAATTTTATTATCATTGGATCATCACGTGTCTTTTTATAGAAAAATTCAAAAGTTGATGTGTAATGTCATCTCTAATTAGATGATAGGTTTATAAGTGAAATACTAAATAGTCTTTAATAATTTAATGCCAAATCATGAGATGATGAAAGGATGAGGAGAATTTAAATGATGAGAAAATAGATGATGAATAACTAAATTTTTAATTAAATTAAAGTAGGATAAAAATATGGTATATTGTAAGCTTGTGTTACAGCATCTATTTTTAATAATTATTATGATTAAAATTAAACAGAATGCTATTTGTCAGTCATTTAAATAATGGTGCGATGCGTTAGTTTAGTCTTTTTTTTTTTTTTTTTTAAAGAAAATACAAAATGCTAATATAGTTCAATGGTTCATTGACCTCTACTTTTCTTTTTTGCGGGCATAATAATGATTTATTAATCTTTATCTTAGCCTTCCTTCTCCTCTCTAGCAAAATAGTAACTGTTTATTCTCACGTGTACTCGCTCATCTTTCCGCCCGTTCTTAATCAAAAACATACTTCTCATGCTACTCAGCCGCTCAGCATGTGTTGTTATAAGTGTACTTAGTGTATTTGTACTTATTTTTTATTTTAAATATTTTTTAAACATTTAAAAAAAATACATAAATTTATTAATAGTCACTTCCTTAATTATTAAATAAATAAATATATTCGAGCGGTCAAAATATCATAGAATAAATTAGTGACATTTTTCATATATATATAATTATGAGAAAAAACCTTCATGTTCATATGATATTTTTTTCTTGAAGATATTTAGATGTTGAGGAGCAATATATGACGTCATTCACATGTCATATCATCCAATGGCACTCTCAAGGGGCCTCTCTATGTAAACAAACCCCTAAACTCAGTTTAATATCTTATAGGTGGTCCAATGGACCACACGATATTAAATAAATTTTTTAGGGGAAACCCGCTAAGCTAGTGGGATGTTTGCACGTCGTCCCAAAGAGTTGAATGGATGCACGAGACTAGCATAAACACTTTTTTCTAATTTATAGCGATATAAAGTCATAGAAATAACATGCAGCTCTCTCTCTAAAGTCATAGCTAGGCTTATCAAAAAAAAAAAAAAAAAAAATCATAGCTTGGGGTTGGTGCTGTTGTAAGAGTTTTGGATAGTAATTAAGCTCCCTTCAAACCTTTAGGTGCAACAATTTCTAGCTAAGAATCATTGGGTTTAAGGACGTCTTCTTGAATGATTTGAAATGCACTCGCGGAAACTCCTTATTGAATGCTTATGCACTTTCGAGATTGGTTAGGTTTTTTATTCTCGGACACCAGTTGTCAATAAAAATCAAAGTAAAAATTTATTATTTGTGTCAATGTCATTTTCTATTATCTAAAAAAAACTAAAGTCACGACTCTTTCTTCTCTATCGATTTTTTAGAAATTTTCTCTCTAGGTGCACCATCTTGTATTTTCAGTTGTTTTTTCTTTAGTCAAATTATAGAGTCAAATTTAAATAAATTATAAAATTATGAATTCACTATTAATGCTTAAAACAACAAAAGGGAGATAGTAAAAGCTAAATGCACTTTCTTTTTTCTTTTTGCTTGATTTATTGAAAACCGATGCAATATGTGGACTACAAGCTAACCATTTCTTAGGCCAGTACGGCCAAGGAAATTCAGTTCCAAAAAGTGTCAAAAGCAAAATGGGCCTTAATTATAAACGGGCCATAACATAAAGCCCATGTATATCCATTTCTTGGGCCTGTTGAGTGTGTCAAATATGCTACCATGCATCCACACTTTTTTTTTTTTTTTTTATTAACAAATGGGAACGGATCAGAGCCATTGGGCCGAAGGCTAGTGGCACCATGCATCCATCCACAACCAATGCAGAATCATGACATCTTATTATATAATGCGCAATGTTATATACAGTGTCTATTTGAAAATTATAATATAAGTCTAGGTATTTTTAATTTTAAAATATTTTAAAATTATAAAAATATCCCTCTTAAAATGATATTCTCTCTCATTTAATAAAGGACCTGCAGATATAGTCTTCAAATGAGGACTGTAAATAGAATTTCTCTTATATAATATGATACATAAAAATAACTCTAGTTTTCAAGTTTTCGACATTTTGCATGTTTGGATATTGAGTATCTAATTTTGTAAATAGTAATAAAATTATTTGAGTTTTAGACATTTGGATGTTTTATTTGTATTGAAAATTGAGAGAATCTTTTTTATAAAATTAAAAATTTGTTTGGATATAATTTGTTAATATAATTTTTATTTTTATGTTTGTAAGATTTGTATTATTTTTATGTCTTGTTTTGAAGTTTGTAAAAATTGTATTTGTTTTTGTATTTATATAATGATTATGTAATGATTAGAAAAAAATTTTAAAAATTAAAAATTAAAAAATATTTTATGTTTGAGTGAAATTTAGAAATAAAATTATGAGAAATTCTGGTAATTTTGAGAACACTTCGCTTGTCCAAACTTTTGAATAAATTTGGCCTAAAAATTAGATAGGCCCGGCCATCTTTCCCATAATGTTAAAACAGGCAGTTAATTGGATTGAGGGCAGAACTAGTTCAACAACAATCGTTGGTCTAGTTCAGGTGGTTAAGGATGTTTTTGTTGGTAGTTTACGTTTTTGTTTGGAATGTAAATGTAACTATTAAAACTATTAATAAATCTTTTTGTGATTTCTTTTATTGGTTGGTGAGAACTCCTAATTTATTTTTTATACATACATACATACATACATACATATATATATATACTAGGCAACAGTCCCCGGGTGCTTTAGCCATAGGATGACCTGATATAATGATTTAAATAAAAAAAATAAAAGAGTCAGTAGCTTATTTGTCTGGAAAAAGAAAATACAAGATTAAAGAAAGGTAAAAAAATCAAGATTAAAAAAAATTATCTTAGAATGAATATTATATATTAATTGTTTTAAGTATTTTATTAGTAAGTTAAATTTACTTAAGGTTGAATTTTACCATAAGAATGCTCTAAAGTGTTTCTGTTCTAAAGAGTAAAGTCATTTTAATTTTTTTATTTAAAAAATAGAAACAAAAAGAAAGGTGAGTAGACCGTCAAAACAAAAAAGACATAAAAAATAAACGTCATTTCATGTGTGTCGTGGGGCTATTAAGGGTCTCTTCGTAAAACAGGATCCTTCATTAAATTGTACAAGGAAGCTACACGGCAAATGGTCAAGGGTCTTAAAAACCTTTTGGTAAAATATGATCCTTCATTAAATTCTACAAGGGAGCTACATGTCAAATCATTAAGGGTCTTAAGGGCCTTTTGATAAAACATGACTTAATGAACTTAACGAAAAAACAAAAAAAGTTATCGGAAAAATAAAAAAAGTTACTATTCACAGTTAGTTATCCATTTATTATAATAGAGTAGATATATATATGCATGTATGTATATAATTCAATTATAAAAAATGATAAACACACGTAACTTTTTATAATATTTTACACAATTATGTTTTAAAATGAGAGATATTTTTATAAAATAACTTAGATAAATAACATTATTTTATACAAATACCCTCATTTTAAAAACATGTTTTGTGAAATGTATTGCATGGGTATCATTACTCTTCAATTATTGTGTAAAAAGTTTGTGAAGATGTAAATTTGGACAACGGTAAAAAACAGACCTCAACACTATGGTACTTGCAACTCAAATAAATATCCATTTAATAAAATGGTACATCGATCAAAGTTTTGAATCCTGAAAATCTTGATTCTAAATATATCTCACATTTAGAGATTTAAAAAATATCTCACATTTAGAGATTTAAAAAATTTATATTCCTTAATTTACTTAATATAAGAAGCGAGAACTCAACCAACTATATATTGGCCACCATTAAATACAAAACAAATAAAAGCAAGTTTGCCTTTTAAGGAAGAAAACTGATATTTGCAGTATGCAAGTGCAGTGCAATGCTTTTGAAAAATAGAATAAATATGAGATTCATATGAAAAAATTAATTTTTTAATAGTGAACCTTACTCTTTTTCAAAAAGAATGTACATCGCTTGTATAACCCATAACTGTATTTAGCATTACTATATAATCTCAAAGTGTATAAATGAGTAATGATAGATACAATCATGAGTTGTATAAGCATCGCGCTCTCTTTTGAAAAAAGAGTGGAGTCTATTATTAAAAAATTAATTTTTTTTTATGTGGATCCCATACTTATATAATTTCTTCAAAGTGAGTGCACGACGCTTGCGCACTCTATGACTAAAAATATCATTTTTCCATATAAATATAGCGTATTTTTAAAATAATAAATTTTTATATATAAATCTTAAATTTATCCAATTTTTTAAATCTAAAAATATATTTTCTCTCCTTTTTTTTTTTTTGGCGCAAGATAACTACTTTTTATAAATAATAAAGTGCCAAGAAAACAACAGTAATTGTTCTAGAGAAATAATTATACAGATAAAAGATGGGGATCTTTTCCACTACGGAAGTTCAATAAAAAGGGGAGAATTTAGATTAAAGGGATGTTACCATAGGCTTGCGTAGTCACTGCCCAATGCGCAAGATTGTGCGCGCATCGATTCACTGAACAATGAATTTTCTTGACTTTTCATTCTTTGAAAGAAAGGAGGAGATCCTTGATGCACTGATGATGGGTCCCATGGTCCAGTCCTAAACTGTTGATGCATTTGTTATTACTGCTATGGTAGTGTTTGAGTCGCCTTCCAGTACTATTTTTTGCAGTCCCAGTCTTTTAGCTTCAAAAATTGCCATTAATGCTGCCATTGCTTCCCCAAGATTTGGGCTAACACTGGGGTAAGGTCGGTAATTGCAAACATGATATCACCAGAGTCATTCCAACAGATGGATGCTAAGCTATTTCTTTTGTCTCTCACTGCCACATCAAATTTGATGAGAAAGAAATCGATTGGGTGATCATCATCCTTCAATTGTTTATGGTTATCAACGTTAGCCCAAGCTGTTGAGTGATGGTTGAAGGATGTTAAAATTGACTCAACAAAAACAAGGGGAGGTGGGGAGATAGGAATATGATTGTGCACTTTTTTGTTTCTGAGAAGCCAAATATAGTCCATAGCAGTGACAGCAAAAATTTGGAAAGAATGAATATGTTCATCTGGAGTCTTCAAGAATTCAGAAGGATTGAGGATATTATTAATTCAGTTGATGAAGGGCTGCCTAGTAAGGGAGGATGTATCAATAGGCCATTTTGAATGTCTCCAGAAGACTCTAGAGTAAATACAATTGAGAAAAAGGTGTGGAATATCTTCCGTTTCAGAATTACAAAGAGGATAAACAAGATGGTCATCCTTAAGATGAATTACTCTATTAAGCTTGGCCCTGGTGGGAAGAATATTATGGTTTATTTTTCAAAGGAGTAATTTCAGTCTATCTTACAATTTCAATTTCCATAAACTTTTCCAGTTTAGGGGCTGGTTAATGAGATTAGGGTCATGATTGACCTTGACAAGGGCAGCATAAGCTAAATTGTGGTTGGCCAGAGGAATTTTTTGTATTTCTCAAGAGGTATTTTCTGAAAAAAGAGTATTGAGAAGAAGGACATTCCAACGTCTTGGTTCCTCTGGAGTAAGCTCGGAGACAGACATGTCAAGATCAGGAATAGAGTTAATGTTAGGGTTGGAGAGAGGAATGTAGCCAGGGATAGTAGGAACCCAAGGATCAGTCTAGACCTTGGTGGAATTACCGTTATTGATTTGGAAGCAGACACTGAGTCACATGAATTCTCTGAGTTTAAGCAAGTTCCTCCAAAACC
This sequence comes from Pterocarya stenoptera, assembly GCA_003123785.1. NCBI lineage: Eukaryota > Viridiplantae > Streptophyta > Magnoliopsida > Fagales > Juglandaceae > Pterocarya > Pterocarya stenoptera. The sequence goes on from QEOT01003232.1 coordinate 75,971, forward strand.
AAGAATAAGAGGATTTTAGAGATATTTCCATAAAGGATTTGGATCCTAAATACTTCTTGGTGATGGCCTCTTTCCAAAGGCAAGTAGACCCATTGAGGATAGACCAAGCATGCTTAGTGACCAAGGCAGAGTTGAAAACATACATGTTTTTTAACCCAAGGCCTCCCATAGATTTTGGTAAGCAAATGGACTTCAAGGATTTGGGAGTATATTTCTTGGTGATATTATCCTCAAACCCCCACCAAAATCTATGGAAAAGAGTTTCCAGTTTTTTAGTTGTAGCCTTCGGAATGATGGTTGAGGATATGACATAAGAAGGAATATAACTCTCCATAGCTCTTAAGAGAACTGTTCTAGCTGCTTGGGAGAGAATTTTTTATTTCCAGCCTTGAAGTTTGTTATGAATCTTATCCACTAAATCAGTCAAGAACTTTTTCCTGTCCATACTGTAAGAAAGAGGTAAGCCCAGATATTTAGGGCATATTTGGGGGTGAGATGAGACACAAAATTTTCATCTCATCTCATTTCAACTCATCATTACACCTTTTTCAAATCCCCATACAAAATATAATAAACAATTCAATTTTTTCAAATCTCAATTCAATTTTTTCAAATTTCAAAACAATAATAATATTAAAACATAATATTTTAAACATTGAAATAAGATCAAGAAGTCTCATCTCATCCCTCAAACCCACCCTTAGAGTCTGGAGGAGAGACTCTAAATTTTAAAAAAAAATTAACAGCATTGATGGAGACAAGGGTGGTGTTTCTACTGAAATGGATAGAAGATTTACCTTCGTTAATGCTCTGACCAGACCAACAATTAAAAGTATCAAGACATTTAGAAAAGTGAAGAGTATTAGAAATTGTGGTCAACCTAAAAAGAAATAGGTCCACCTATGGAGAGTTTGATACCAGTTAAGCAATTAAGCTGTTCTTTTTTAAAGAAAAGCCTAGACAAGACCTCCATGCCAAGGATAAAAAGGAAGGGAGATAGCAGATTGCCCTAACGAAGACCCCTAGTTGGGTGGAAAAAACCTTGTGGGGAGTCATTAATGATAATGGAATAGGTCACAGTAGAAATACATTCCTGGATTCAATTGATCCATTGTTGCCTAAAACCAGTCTATTTTAGGATAGCAAGAAGGAAAGACCATTCTATAAAATCAAAAGACTTTGCCATATCAATCTTGATGGCCATATGACCAAGCCTACCAGTCCGTTGTTTTTCCATTTTGTGGAATATCTCCTGGGCCAGAATGGTATTGACTTGAATCAAACGACTAGGAATGAAGGCTGATTGAAACAGGGAGATGATTTTGGGAAGGATGCTTTTAAGTCTGTTGGCTAGAAGTTTTGCTATAATTTTATAGCAAACATTGGACAAGCTTATAGGTCTGAATTGGTTGATATCATTGGGATTATCAACTTTGGGGATCAACACCAAGTTCGTGTGGTTAAGTTCCTTGAGCAATTTCCCATGGATAAAAAAAAGTTTTAACTACAGCTATCAAATTAGATTTGATAACCTCCCAAAACTTCTTGTAGAAAAGACCCGTAAAACCGTTCGGCCTGGGAGCTTTGGAGAGAGGTAAGTTCTTCACAATAGAGGTAATCTTCTTGGCTTCAGGGATTTTACATAGGAAATCATTTTCAAAGTCAGAAGTCTTCCTAGGGAAAAGATCACCCAAATCGTCAAGAGGAGAAGAATGAGTGGAAGTGAAGATCTTTTGGAAGTGCTCCTGGATCTTGGGAGAAATTATAGATTGATCATTCATCCCATTGTTCTTGCCTAACTTGAGGCAATCAATGTTATTTCTTCTACGTCTGATGGAAGTGGAGCCATGAAAGAATTTGGTGTTGAAATCGGTAGTGGTGAGCCAGGTGATTCTGGATTTTTGCCTCCAAAGGGATTTCTCTCTAAAGAGCAACTCATTAATATTTTCCTTTAGGTCGGTTTCCGAAGAACTGGGAAAGGGTTGGCCATCAAGATCTTGAAAAGAAGAGAGATGGGACATCAAGGTTTTGAGATTAGATTGGATGTGCCTGAAGCTATTAAGATTCCATTCCCAGAGGGCTTTCTTGGTGGCTTTGAGTTTTTTAGTGAGAAGGAAAGAAGGAGAACCGTAGAATTGCAAGTCTCGAGCCTTTTTAATCACAGCAAAGATAGAAGGTTCACGAATTCAGAATTCTTCAAATTTGAAGGATTTTGGGTGACTCAACTTTTTTTGAAGTGTCTAAGAGAATGGGAGCATGATCAGGGGAAACACGAGGGAGAATGGTGAATGAAGCTTGGGGAAAAAGATCGATCTAAGAAATGTTAGATATCCCTCTATCTAGTCTCTCCTTAATTAGATGGGAACCCAATATATTATTGGACCAAGTATATTTAGGACCGGAAGAGCCTATATCCACAAAACCTAGGTTATCCAAGAACAGTTTGAGATCTTTCGGATTTGAGGTTTGAGCCAAGGGCTTACTCCCAAAATTTTCAGATTGATACAGGATCAAATTGAAATCCCCTATGGCAAGAATGAGCCCCGAAAAAGATGAGGATATACCAGATAGAAGATCCCAAAATAATTGCTTAACACGATAAGGAGCAGAACAATAGATCGAATTGAGAAGCCAAAGCTAGTGGCTAGGATTCGAATACACCAAAACAGAAATAATATTACTAGAGCAGTGAACAGTTTCAATATCGACCCCAGATCGATACAATAGCAAAAGGCCTCCCCAGTTTCCGGAAGCAAGAGAAAACACAAAATAAGTAAAACCTAACCTATTAACAACACTTGTGCAGTCATTAGAAAACAACAGACATTCAAAAAGGAAAATGATATCAGGATTATGAGCTTTGATATTTGCCTTAAGAGATCTGATTGCGCGAAGTCGGGCAATACCTCAGCAATTCCAAGCCAATAACCTCATGGATCTTCTGGTGACAGTGAAGACCCTGACACGTCAGTCATTGGATTCATAGAAAAAAGATTCATTGTTTGAGACTAGACTTTATTACCTGTAGCCTTTAGGTGTTGATTCTGGTATGGAGAGAAACGAACTAGCGCTGGGCTTGACTTCTGATTCTTCCTCTTGTTCTTGCCTTTCTTAGGTTGCTGAGAAGTGTTGCATTGGCCTGGAGGAACTCTCGGATTGGTTGGTCCATTTCCTTTATTACAAAGCTCATTCTCCTCTTGACAGGTTACTGGAATAGTATAGGTTAATAGGGTTTTTTTTGTGGGGATAGAGGGGAGTGCTCTTCTCATCAGATAAATTCTTCCTCTTCTTCATGGTTTCTTAGAAAGTGGCTTGGTATTGGGACATCATGCCTGGGAGGATTATTTTGGTTTTCCTTAGGGTTTGTTTCGGGGAAGGAAAACTAGTTGATGATCAAAGTGAGATGGAGAGAAAACATTTGTTGGACTCAGTTGAATTGTATTGAAGGCAAGACAGGCCTTACCCGAAGGGTTGACCAGCAAGGATATGTTGTGGTTTGGATTCTGGAAAGTAGGTGGGCCCTTTTTATCCTTAGTTGTGAGATGAAATGTTTGATGAATGAGGACGTGGCTTTGGGATCAACAGTGATGTGCTCTTCAGTTTCGTCGAGTGGACTTGGTAGAGTGAGCTTCATGGGAAGTGAAGGAAGGCCCGGAGTTGAGGGGATATTATGGGGGTAATCTGGGCCAAACGCTGACTTTATGGGAGACAGATTGGTCTTTTGATTGGAGGCAAATTCATCAACTAGCAGGATTGTCAGGGGGTTATGGAGCAGTTCCTTGATGTTGAAAGATTGGCTGCCCACCTTAAATGCCTCTGATGCTTTTGTCTGGGGGCTTGGATTACTTCCACATGTTGATTGGATCTGGTTGCCTGGGACCTTACTTAGAGTTTGCGATTGAACAGTGCCACCTTTTGTAGTTTCTCTTCCAATGCTTGCACTAGCAAATAAAAGCTTTTTGATGCAAAAACCCTTCCTTTGACCTTCTTCCATATCGATGACAATAGCTTTTCCTTTACCGAGATGTTTAACAGAATTGTTCTTTTTTCGTGAGTTGGTGGTTCTTGGGCCTACCTGAGGAGGGTGTGTTTCTCCAATGCATACTGGTGGGAGAGAGGGTGAAACATGGTTTATTTGTTCTAGTAGTGGTAGGACTAGGGGTTCATGCAGATGAGCTTCTTTTTGGGTTTCTTCAAACCGAGGCTGCCTTCTAGAGTCATAGGGTTCCACTCTCATCCATGGACCAACAAAAGGCTCCATTGTTGCGTTGGTATAAATATGGCAAGCTTGTTGAAGATGGCCAAGTTGACCGCATCCATAGCAAAATTTGGAACGCCTTTCGTATTTGAAACTAACCCTTGCTAGTGGCATGTTGGGACGGGGCAGGATGAAGCCTTCACAAAGGGGTCTTTTTGTGTTGATCTCCACTCTAATCCTAAGAAATTGCTTGACACCGTTGTATGGAAGGAAGGCTTGATTTATTTCAAGCAAATTTTCCAAGACTCATCTTATTTGAACAACGTTATCTTCAGTCATCAGTTCTAAAGGTAACCCATAAATATGGACCCAAAAGGCAGAGTAAGTGGGGTCGATTGCTTGGAGATTAAGACAAGGTGGCCAATCTTTTAACACGATATGAAAGCCCTTGAAGTTCCAAGGTCTTTGAGAGTAAACTCGATTTTTGGCTATTGGGGAAGAAAAGGTAAAAAGGAAAATGTTGGTGTCAAGAACTTCAATAGTGAGTCCAGGAGCCAAGCTCTATACCGCACGGATGGTCAAGTGGAGAATATGTTTGTTCAAGTTCTTGGTGGAGACTATCTTACTAATTAGAGCTTTGCTTGAGATTTTCTCTGCAGTTTCGCGTTCGGGCACAAGGATGAGGTCATCCCCTGAAAGCGCTTTGGTTTGCTCAACGAGTGAATCCACATTTGACTTTTTCTTTCTCTGTTGACATTGTGAAAAATAAGGAGCAGGAAGGGTTGGAATGGTTGGTGGGAGGTGGGGTAATGGGTGGTGATGAGGAGCAGGTGGAAAGGAAGGGGTAAGTGGGGAACTTAAAGTAGGTAACTACGGGGAGAAGAGAAAAACTCATCTTCAAGAGAGAGAGCAGAGCTTTTTCTCTCCTATTATAATCACGGAAGTAGTACTATGTGATTATTCTTTATTGTTTGTTCAAATATCTTATCTAAATGAATGTTTGTCAACCGTACCATTTCCCGCGACCGTTCGTTCTCAATATTAGTCCCAACTTCGTATTAATCATGTGGGCCAGACCATAGAAAATATTGACACGTTGCACCCAAAACCACGCTACGTACGCAATCGCAATGGGGTCCATATGTATATATTTTTAAGAATAATTCTGAATAGAATTCACGGTTTTTTTTTTAAATTAGTGGAATTTATTATTAAAAATTTAATTTTTTTATATAAATTTTATATTTATTCATTTGTTTTAAAAGGACTGTAAATATCTTTTTTGTTTACCTATATCATTTGGGAACCACATATATGGTTGTTCGTGAGTTGGAAACTTGGAGTTGTGATGAAGAATAAGTCACGAGTTCAGCTACACGTACACATGCTTATTATAAGATAATGTACGTTTGGTGACCCACCGCGTGATCCTCTCAATAAACATCTCCAATAGTTTGAAAAACATCTCCAATATATTTTATATGAAAATTTAAAAAAATTATAATAATAAGATGAGATGAGATGAATACAAATGTAGTATACGTTCAAGTGTTTAGATTCAAGATGTCACTCAACTAAGGTTAGGTTTGGTAACTAAGTTTAAACACAGAATTTTCATCTCATCTTATCTAATTATTATAATTTTTTTTAAATTCTCATATAAAATATAATAAATAATTCAATTTTTTCAAATTTCAATTTAACATTTTCAAATTTTAAAATAATAATAATATTAAAATATAATATTTTAAACTTGTATCTAAAAGTAAAAATTCTCCTTTCATCTCAAAACTTAACCTTAATTTGATTTCTGACTCAACTCAGGAGAAATAAATAAGAAAAAATTGAAATAAAATAGAACAAATAATTTCTTCTTCTTCTTTTTTAATAAAAAAATTCAAAAAAAAGAAATGGTGGTGGGGTCCAAACAACGACGTATGAAGCCCCTTGATAAAGTGTGTCTGATGTGCAGATGTGGCATTATTCATATAGGGCTAGGGCTATAAACGGACCGGACCAAGTTCATTCGGTCCGGTCCATAGTTTGAATTTTATAGGATCAAATTCATTCGATCCGGTCCACGGTCCACGTGTTTTTCGGACTGAACCTAACAAAAAAAGTTATATATATAATTAATTATATAATTTTCATTAAACATAATCCTATCACTAACTAATATATAATTATACCATATTATAATTAAGTATAGACTATAGTTATACAGTTATACTTATACTAATATTACTAATTTATAGCTATAGTATATTACTAATAGTCTAATACTTTATACTAATACTATTATATATATTAACCATGATTCATAATAACTAATTACTATAAGTCAATAACTATATGTATTTAGTATCAATATATTAATATATTCTTTAATGTATTATTAATACTATTAAGTATTAAGAGTTATAGTATAAATTATAATATATGTATAATTTATAAATTTATAATAGTATGTATAATTAAATATTTTATGCTTATTTATAATAGTATGTTAAGTATGTATCTTTCTCAATTATGGATATAATATGTATGGATAATTAAATTATTTATACTTATTGCTTCATATACAAAATGTTAAAAGTTGTATATGGCTCATTATGCATTAACATACTTTAAGTTAGTAATAAAGTAATAATTAACATCATCAATAATGTAATTTTCATTTAATTTATTATCATTGACCATATAAAATATTCTTTTATTAAGTTTGTTACATAATCCATATTAATAAGTCACTTAGTTTAATTTAGTATTGAAAATAATTTTTTTTTATTAATTTATGTCAAAAAAGAAAAGAAAAAAAAAAGGCTAGACCGAATATACCGGACCAGATCGATGACTCCGGTCCGGTCCATATAGGAGTTCGGTCCAGTCTAGCCATGGACCGAATTTTACACCTAAATAATAGGGCCATGATGGTTCATTTGCGAGTATAAAAAGCTATGATTCCTCTTGGTGTTTAATCAAATCATGCATGGGGTCAGGGTCGAGCTGTTGTGAAGATTCATGCTGTCTGGTCCTACTTTTACCTGAAAGTCTTTGGTCCGATCATGACAACCATTTCACAAGTTTGGAGTTGGACACCTGGTTTAAGGCTGTGTTTGGTTTTAGTAACTGCTTATATCTCTGATATCTTGTCCTGTGTGGTGCTACTTTTCATGATAAGATGTGGGTTTTTCATGTCATTTTCTTTTCCTTCTTTCAGAAATTGAAGAAAAAGTTTTACAGAAGTTTGGGTTCTGTGACAAATTACCTTGATTAATGCATGGGCAACAACACTCAGATAATTTAGTAAAGAAGATAGACTCACTTGGGGTGATAAATCTGTACTTTAAATAAGCCATGGAATGCAATGAATGGAAATATGGTCAGGTAGAAACAATTGATTGAACAAAGTTTTAGAAACACAGGCAATTTCCTGCTATTTTTATCAAACCAAACTCAAGAAAAATCTTTGATTTCATTCATATCCATGGGTTTCAAGAAAAGACAAGAAGGAGAGAAACTTTGCTGCTGAAATGTGGAAAATGATCAGATCATGCCACTGTCAAATAAAAAATTCCCAGTGATCAATTCAAGACCAGTAGTTACAGACCACTATCCTGAAAATGGATACCCTTTCTTGAGCATTGAGGAAAAAGATTAGAATACACATAATAGTGGGGTTTAAAAGCTCTGCTTATCTGATTATCCAGTTAACCACGTGGGATGACTGAAAAAAAGAAAGAAAGAAAAGTGCAGGGTAGAAAGGACCCACATTTGCCACCAACCAAACATAGGATTAAGGTAGTTGGGGTTGGCCAAACATAAAAAAGTTGGAAGGCAAAGATTAGTAGCACCTATTGATGAAGGAAAGTGATGGTTGGCCAATACAAAAGAAATTGCACCGTTGAAAAATCAATTATAACATAAGAATCAAAATTAAGTTTACAAACTAATTTATTAATATTATTATTGTTGTCCACACTGCACACTTTTATACATGACCACCCACTTCGTTATTCTCCAGCACACTTTATACATGACTACCCACGTACGTCACTCTCCGGAAAGGCAGATCGCAAAACGAATGCCCCAAACGTACGTACAGGGATTAAAAGAAAATAAGATAAAATGAAAACGACAAATTATTAATCGTTCACATAAGTTTCGAGTTATTTGGAGATCGTGATCTTTCTTTCTGCAGGTACTGATAATTTATTGAGAGATTAGCTCAAGCAAAGTTTTGAAATCTTTGGAAGCAATCCCATCAGGTCCGGCAGCTTTCACTACAAGCTCTTTAAGATCTCTCATCTTCTCCCTCATCCTCCTTCCACGTTGATCATGTCCCAGAACGAGCTCCAAGCTCTTGACCATTCCCTTCTTTGTAAACACCCCTCCCTCAACCCTAACCCCTATCTCCCACACGTCTTCTACCATCCGTCCGTTCATCTTATTATCGCCTAAGATCGGCCGGCAGATCATCGGAACCTCTCCGACAATGCTCTCAAAAACAGAGTTGTATCCACAGTGTGTAATGTACACGCCTACTGCTTTATGTGACAAGACCTGACCCTGGGGTGCCCAGGGAACTATTTTTCCTTGCTTCCTTGTCCTCTCGAGGAACCCATTCGGCAGAAATGCTTTGAAGTTTTCCCTAAGAGACCAAAGAAAAGGAACGCAACTCGCTTCCAGCGCCTCTGCTAAAGCTGCAAACTCGTGAGGTGGCACCGCCGCCACCGTTCCAAAGCTTATATATGCTACCGATGTTGGCTTTTGCTCGTCCAACCATGGGAGGCAGCCTGTGGCGTCTGAATGCGATGGTGGTAGGGGTGGAGTTGGGACTATTAATGTGAGAAAACCCACGTACAGAATGTCTTGGAACTTGGACTTCAGATCATCGGTGAGTATGGTTGAGTTTAGTTCTTGGAAAGAGTTCATCACAACAGCATTTGCTCGTGGCAGGACCTCCCTAATTCTGCGCAGTGTGCGTGCGAAAATTGATGAAGAATTTGAGTGATTACCTTGAAGTATTTCTTGGGGTAAGTCCCCGAAGCGCATTACGGAGAGTCCTGGAATGGCATCTAGGGTTTTGTCAGTAGGGTTTAGATCTCCCACTGCACCGCTATTACCACGAGCTTCACCGCCACCGCAAGCTTTAGCATAACTCTCATGGATGAGAGCGCTGTAAATGTGGGCAGAGAGGTCGTAGGGTGCGGGAACGTATAAAGGGACCCACTTTACATGCATGTCCGCAGCCATATCGCAGCCAAAGACCAAGAAAGCATCGGTCAAGATGCAAGTGATCTTTTGCTTCCCAGTCTCGGCCACTGCCATATCCATGCATTTTCGGTAGCTCTCAGGTGCAGCCTCAAGGAACAGCTCCACTTCCTCGAGGGGATTCCCGGGAGTGAGGACATGTCCCTCCGGCACGCCATCCGCAACATCGTAGGATTTAAGGTTGTGTGGGAGGTGAGCTCCAGAGGTGGCAGAGAGCTTTTGGTTGGATTTGGCAGTGTTGAGGAAGGAGAACCGCACGTCAGGGGCGGCCGATGCTAATCTGGAAGCTAGGTTGAGTAAAGGCCAAGGATGGCAGCCAAATGGAAATGCCAAAACTGCAACATGTTGATTTTTTACTGAGCTTTGAGTCATTTTTCTTGGCTTGATTTGCAACTAGATACTAGATAATATTAGTGTAATTGGTAATATTTTATGTGGGCATGCATTCTAGAACCGAGAGAGATGTATAAGATATATATATTAATAGCATCACACGTTCCAAACTCTTCATTAATTACCGTTGGCAATTAATATTATTTAGTACAGACTGGTTGCTTTAAACCTACGTCTGACTGGTAGCCGTAGTAATTAGGTAATTAAGCACTCCCGCCAACTAATAGTGTTAGCATGGAATTTAATCGAAGAAGTGGACCTAAAGGTAAGCACTCCCGCCAACTAATATTATTTTTCTCTTTTTTCTTTAATAATTTTTTACACAGTTTTAACTATTTTTAAAAAATAAAAAATATCAATTCATTGATATTCACTTCATTAATCATTATGTAAAAAAAATTAAAAATTAAAAATTAAATCGGTTACTTTTATCGGTTCAACTGGTATATATTTTTCCTAATATTATTGAAGTACTAGATGGTAGCTTTAAACCTAAGGGCTTGTTTGGAAATATATTTCATCCTAAAATTTTCATCTCATCTCATTCCCAAACATAATTTAAGTACAAATATTTTCAAACTAACCATTACAACTTTTTTAAACTAATCATTATAAATTTTCCAAACTTTCAAATAAAAACTAAAAAATCATTCAACTTTTTCAAATCTCTAAACAAAAATAATATTATAAATTTATATTATAATAATATTTTAATTTTATAACCTTTTTTATTCAATTTTTTCTCTCATTTCTCAAAATCTAAAAAATACTCAATTCGAACTATCTCACTACTATTCACAAACTATCTTACTATTAATCACAAAATTCTCATCTCATCTCACTCTCCAAACAAGCCCTACCTTAATTAGAAATTTCCTTATATTGTTCATTTTTATCTAAATACTTTTTTATAATTCAAATGGAAATACATTTATTATATATGTAAACCTATAAAATATGAAAAAATGCTCGGGAAATCGAGAATGATGCTCTCAAATTGACAGATACTTTTTTTTAAATTTTTTTTTTAAATTTTAACTCAAAGAAAATGATATTCCCACTGAGATTTTGTATGACAAAGTCTATCGATTTTTTATTTTTTATTTTTTGCGTTTGTTTATATTTTAATATTGTATTTCTTCTTCTTATTATTTATTCAAAATACATAAAAAATAATTTAAAAAAAAAATAAAAAAATACACTGTCAGTACCAAATTCTGTCGATAGCTGATCTAGCAATAACCTTTACTTAATTCTATCGGTAGCCCTAACACTGCCCATTACTTAATGGTTAAACAATTGATTTTTAGTGAGTTTGTTAAACTTTTTAAATGTTTAAAGATCTTTAAAAAATGATAGATAAAGAAAAAAACAAGAAAAGTACATTTGCTCTTATAGGTAACACAGGTTGCACCTTTGTCGATCCCCTAACATTGTCCACAAAATATTGCATGTGTGGAATGTGGAACCCAATATTTCAACACTACAATAGTTTAGGTCTTTCAGGATGAACATTTTCATCCCGAAAGATATGGTTTTTCTTCCAAAATATATTTTAGAATGAAAAAAAACGTTCCAAGGTCGTCCTAATATTAGTGTACCAAAAGATATTTTGAGACGAACATGTCCATTTCATCCTAAAAAATATCTTTTGAGATGAAACTGATTTGGACCGTTTGATCACGTTCGAACGAGAATTTTATTCTAGGACGATTGAATTTCGTCCAAGAAAGTCGTTCCAACTCCCACAAAAACAGTTCGAATAATATGTCTGTTCAAACGTGTACTTTATGGGTGGTCGATCAATACCAATCCGTTCGATCAAATAGACATGAGAAAACGTTTGAACAAACAAATTGATGATCGAACGTAAATTATATTAACTTTTAGAATTGAATAAGAGGTTCGAACATATAATGACCATAAATAGTAAGTTGCTTGTTCAAATGGTTCGGAATGTATGATGACCGTTTGAACTCAAACGTGTGATATTTTAACGATTGTGTCCGATTTATATATGTTTGAACATTTAATGATCGTTCGAATGGTTAATATTTTCATTTTAATAAAAAAAATTAAAACAAAATAGATATTTATATTTTAAAAATTCATTACAAAATTTTCAATATAAATAAAGCTAATCTAACAAATCCGAATTAAATAAATAAAATAGTAATAATACTAATAATGTTATCAGTACATAATTTTTTAATTCATAAAATTTATGCGAAATACGAAAATCAATTGCTTGAAGGCCTGAATTGTTGCATAAGCATCTGCATTTCGAGTTGCATCTCTCTCCTAAACTTTTCTTGTTGTTTTTCTTATTATTTTATGTACATCTCCATGTCTGATTGTTTTATCAATTGAACATTTAATTCATGCTGTTTTGCAACCAATTCTTCGATTTTGAAATTTGCTTTCTCTAACACAATGGCAGTAGTACTTGACATTGATGAAGAGCCTAAACGCTTTACACAGCGACCCAGACCCTTCAAATATGCTGAACGTTGACCCAAAACTTATGTAAAAATTTCAACATCACTTGTTGATGAATTATCATCTGATGTAGTTTCAACACAGATGGTAACCATTTTATCATACATACAACATAAAAAATTAATAGTGACACAAAAATTTAAATATTATTAATTAAAAAATTATAATACTTACATAATTCTCACGAGTATCGGGATGAGTCCACTCTCCATTACTATTAGTATGTGATGTAATATATAATTTTGCAAGATTATAATTGGTATCTGACTCTTGCTACAAGAGACATTATTAAGATATAAAGTCAATAGTAAAATTAGCACCTTTAAAAAACAAATTATATAGAATAAAAAAGAGAGTAGATTACAAATTTCAGAGAGAGAAGATGGAAAGATCTTGAGTTTACAAGATGATGAATCTTCAACTTCGATCTATTTGTTTTGTTTATAGAACTTCGCTCCTACATAGAAATTATAAATATTATTAAGTAAAAATTATAAATAGGACACATAAAGAATTCATTTAATTTACCTTTTATGATGGATGCTCAAATATGTCACAAAGTTTTTCCCAATCTATAGGTTGGACAGCCTGAAAAGGATATTGGTGTGCATCTTCCTTGTTCTCATACTTCTTGTAATGCTTGTGACACAGCTTCTTATACATGCGGAATGCATTACACATCAACTCATCGACAGTCTTACGCTTATCTCTTCGACCAAAATTTAGTTCGAAGTCATCTTTAAAAAAGTATATACACAAAGATATTATCATTTAGAATATTAAATAATATCAATATAAATTTATAATTTAAATATTACGTACCAAACAATGCTTCTTTATAAGCACTTTCACATCTTGCGAAACTTTATAGTATGAACTCATAGCTAAAGGTGCATAAATTCGTATAAAAGTACTCACATGCGATGCAAGCCAAGCTGCTTGTTGTCCCTCACCTCTGATATGTTCATCAGGAATGTTAACCTTAATTTTATCCATTTTACGATATTTCTCCAATGTCACGCCTCTAGTAGTGCGTTGTCTGTGACAAGGTTGTACTGTTTTCTCTTTAAAATAAGTATTAGTTATTTACCTTATCCTGTAGAATCAGTCTTTAATGATGAGTCAGACGAAGAGCTAGGAACTGGTGGAGATGAGATGCGAATTTCCTTCCTCTTTGATGTCATAATTGCGAGATACTATGTAATGTGAACATAAAACTGGTCAATCATCTGTAGATTCGCTCTCATCATCTGCAGATACTTCAGATGATTCAACATTCTGATCAACTGTCGCATCAACTATTTCAATCTCAATATTTTCCTTATGTAATGAGATCATCTCATACTGGCTCAAATCCACAAATAAGTTAAAACGGGTTGACTCACTTGTAGTGGTGCCGATCTCATTTATTAAAAATTAAAGAACTCACAATTTTGTGATATCATTGCAAAAATGTTATAGTACAATCAATGGGACTTATATCGATGCATGGGCACCCGTCAAGGCAACTAATTCGTATATAAGTCGACATCACCGAGTTAGCAAAAGTGTGTTGGATGTTAGTGATGCAGCAGGAATTGAGATGCTGGCAATACTTAGCCTTTAGCTTAGTGTTCACTTGGGAATCAACAACCTCATAATTGAAAGTGACTCTTTAATCATGGTAAAGGAGCTGTAATAGTTTGAGCCATCCATGTCTATGTTAGGCAATCTCATAAAGGATGCAAAGGAGTTTATGGCAAGGTTTAGCAGCTGTGAAATTTGACATGTAGGAAGAATGTGTAATGAAGCTGCACATAGGTTTGCAAGACTTGCTTGGAATGTCAATGACATTAGCTTGTGGTGAGGATCTTTCTCTAATATAATTTATCAAGTCCTTTGGACTGAGAGAGAGTGATAAGGTTGATGTCTGTTAATGAAGTTCATTTTCTGTATATAAGAAAAAACAAATATAAAGTCTACTTTTCTTTTTTGTGGGCATAATAATGATTTATTAATCTTTACATTCGCCTTCTGTCGTTCTCCTTCGTCTCTAGTAAAATAGTAATTTTTTATTCTCACGTGTGCTCGCTCAACTTTACTGTTCATAATAAAAACATACTTCTCATGCTACTCAGCCGCTCAGCATGTACTATTGGGCATGCTCCTCGTGTATTTGTACTTCTTTTTATATCAAATATTTTAAAAAACACATCAATTTATTAATAGTCACTTTCTTAACTATTAAGTAAAAAAATAAAATATATGAGCGGTCAAAATGAGGGAACAAAACTATGGGATAAATTAGTAGCATTTTCCATATGTAAATACAGTGCTACTACGTATAGTCGGTTCATGCAAACGGTGCGGAGTCGCTGTGTCCACATCAAATAAAAAAAAAGAAAAAAAAAGAAAAAGACAATTACTGGCATTTGACTCTTTCTTGCTTGTCTTCTCTGAGTTCTCTCCCCTACTCTACTCTCATAGATGCACAATGGCAATTTGCTACCAACCTCCGTTGAATATCGTAAGAGTTCGAACCTCAACTACTTTCTCCATGGCACCGCCACCCCATAGCACCCGTAGCCAACCACCATCGTGCATGACGCGCGCCACTGCAACTCCACCCTACCCCACGAAGAACCACATCACCGAAACATCTTTGTTTGACCCCCGAAAGTAGAGCCCAGCTCTTCCGTTTGGCACGGCTCCTCCACAAACAGACGCCATTACCACCTGCACAAAGATCATCGCCAAACACCTCAAGCCACCCCAGCTCGTCGCTACTCCTCTCGGTGAGTCCCTCTCACAATTACTCCCTCCCTTTCTCGGCTTACTTCATTTCTCCGCTCACTCTCTCGCTCATCACCCTCACTTTCTCTCTCAACCAGTGTCCAGCCGCACGCCCTCAACCAACTTCAGCCGTGCCACCACGGTTCATCCAGCCCAGCCCCGTCCATGCCTTGCCCCCACCACAGTTCATCCGCTCACTCTCTCGTCCAAACGGCTAGACCCTTTTTGCAGAGAGAGAGGGAAGGTCTTACCAGAGAGAGAGGATCTCGCCGTCTTGCAGCGTGGGTCTGAGGAGAGAGAGGAAAGGTTGCAGTGTGATTTGGGATGGAGGAGAGGGAAAAGTCTGCTTGATTTAGGATGGAGGAGAGGGAAGGTCTTACCAGAGAGGGAAGGTCTCGTCGAAATGGTACTACAAGATATTTAAATGTTGAGGAGCAATATATGACGTTGAGACTCCATGCTCGAATAAACAGAAATTAGCACTGTAAAGTACAATATTGTAAGTCATTCACATGTCATCATCCAATGGCACTCTCAAGTGGCCTCTCTATGTAAACAAATCCCTAAACTCAGTTTAATATCTTATAAGTGGTCCAATGGGCCAAACGATAGTAAATAAATTTTTTGGGAAAACCCGCCAAGCTAGTGTGATGTTTGCACGTAGTCCCAATGAGTTGAATGGGTGCACGAGATTAACATTCTATAAAATATCAATAAAAATGATAATAAAAAAATCTTTCTTTATAAAATGTACACAAATCACTAATTATTGTTAGGTCCACACTTTTTACGATTTCTAACCCCTAGTTGGTTCTGTTGTAAGAGTTTTGGATAGTAAGCTCCCTCCACATGTAAGGTTCAAACCTTTGGGTTCAACAATTTCTAGCTAGGAATCATTGGATTTAAAGACTTTTTCTTGAATTATTTGAAATGTACTTGGGAAAACTCCTTACTGAATGCTTATGTACTCTCGAGATTGGTCAGGACTTTTGTTTCCAGCCACCTGTTGTCAATAAAAATAAAAGTAAAAATTTACAATTTGTGCCAATGGCATTTTCCATTTTGCAAAATAACTAAACTCGCGGGTCTTTCTTCTTCACGGATCGTTGCCATTGGGCCTAAGGGTATTGGCACCATGCATCCACAACCAATGCAGAATCATGACATCTTATTATATAATATGATACAAAAAAATAACTCTAGTTTTCGAGTTTTGGACATTTTGCATGTTTAGACATTATTTGAGTTTTGGGCATTTGGATGTTTTATTGGTATTGAAAATTGAGAGAAAGCAAAGTTAAATAAAAATTTTACAAAATTAAAAATTTGTTTGGATATAATTTTTTAATATAATTTTTATTTTTATGTTTGTAAGATTTGTAATGATTTTTATGTCTTGTTTTGATGTTTGTAAAAGTTGTATTGGTTTTTGTGTTTATATAATGATTAGATAAAGATTTTAGAAATTAAAAATTAAAAAATATTTTATATTTGAATGAAGTTTGGGAACAAAATTATGAGAATTTCTGATAATTTTAAGAATTCTTGGCCTATCCAAACTTTTCAATAAATTTGGCCTATAAATTAGATAGGCCCAGCCATATTTCCCATAATGTTAAGGGCACTAGTGGTGGACTCAACAAACTTTGGCCAAAATTTGATTAAGAAATTCACTTTTACAAATTTAGCTAGACACTTTTCAACAACATCAAATAATAAGCTCAACAAATCTTTTACTATTCTATTAAAATATTGATTTTGAACTGCTTATTAATTTTAATTTTAATTGTAATTTATTCTTGTAAATTATTTATTTTAATTCTAGTGGATATTCTTTATTTATTTTACTTATAAATTTTTGTTACTTGGAAAACTAATAGGAATTTTACCTCTAGCGTGTATTCTATTGTATTCGTTGAACTAGCAAGTGTTGCAAAGCTATGAATCGTAGTTAAGATTTTAATATATATATATATATTATATAGAGATAGAGATTATCTTGAAAGTTTATATTCAAAAAGTCATCACAGTGGCTTGGGGGAAGAAGCAAGCAGCGGAAAATAGTGCATTTCTACTTGCGCGGGAGAGAAGCAAGTAGTAGAAACATAATATTTTAATCCAAAAATAATATTTGGCCAGCCTTTTTAGCTCAACAAATTTGGTTAGTGATATAATTTGAAATTAAAATTACTGTTCATCTGTTGAGCTCATTGTTGCATTTTAATTTGCACGTTAGCTATTCTTTGACTAAAATTTAACTTTGTTGAGCATACTATTAATGCTCTAAAACTGGCAGTTAATTGGATTGAGGGCAGAACTAGTTCAATAATAATCATTGGTCTAGTTTAGTGGTTAAGGTTGCTTATGTTGGTAGTTTATCTTTTTGTTAAGAATGTAAATGTAACTATATATAAATATATATATATATATATTTATATATCAATTCTTCTACATGGCGAGTTGGTGCACAAACTTGCGCACGAAATCTGACGTGTCAGCACCTGTTTTATTAAAAAAAGAAAATAAAGAATAAAAACACGAAGAAGAGAGAAAGAAAGAGATATGTCCTGAACGCAAAAGAACAAAATGGAGAAACTCGTATCCTCCCTCTTTGGTGATTGCAGTGTGCAAAACCAGATACAGTGTTCGTGGTTTCTCGTTTCAGTGGTTTCTCTGTTCTTCTGTCAATGTTCTTCATTTCTGTTCCAGATCCTGAAAGTCGGACCACCTCCAACCAAAGCGTCAAATCCTTCTTTCCTAACCCAGATCTGAAGGTCGGTTGTTTTAATCAATTATGAACTGCATGCTTTAAAGTATAAGTTATAAATCTCATAGAAGAAAAAGCTTAAATTCAGTCCATTTCATGGAAACAAAAATAGGAAAAGAAAAAGAAAAAGTATATACTCCTTTTTCTTCAACGGGCCAAAATATAATGCGCATTCTGAAATATAGATTCAATCTAGCTTCAGTCCTATACCCATTTTTCAGTCTATATCCATTTCTTTTTTTGCCTTTTTCTTCAAATGAATTCTATAGATTTAGTCAATTCCTTTCCATTTTTTCTTTCTCATAGAATGCCCATTTAGAGAGTTTTACATTCACCACGTGAAACATGGAAAGTATATGTTTGGATAAATAATTTAAAAAGGGTGTATCTCGACAATAGTTTCTAATTTAAAAAAATGGAACTATCATTCACTTGTAGAGTTGTTTGTTGTTGTTGAAGGGGGAAGAGGGAAATTAGGATTAGGGATGGAGGAAGATGGGGGAGGAGATGGAGCTCCAACCAAAAAAGAGGGAAGGGCAATTCGGGGCTCAACCCAGAGAAGAAGGTTGGGATGACAGGCAGGGGCTCAAAACGTTATCCCGCCCAATTCCTTCCCCCTGTAAATGGTTCGTTTCATTAAATTTATCAAAACTGCACCGTTTTACTTACCACGTTGGATAGGTGTGCAGATCGCTTACGCAGACTGCCTGCAACAAGAGTTTTCTTATATATATATATTTTATTTTCTTTTGTCGGTTGGTGAGCGTGAACTCCTAATCCATTATACAAAAAAGCTACTTGCACCCGGGAATGGGGAACCGGCGTACACGGCCATCCACGTGTATAAAATGAAACGGGGCGTTTTGTTTTTATCTAAATCCACGTGCACAACTTTCCTTTCCCACAGAGAACATGAATGTCAGGTTATTCGTGCAGAGTTGCATACCCATTGTTTTCATCTTACTTATTCTTTGCATCTACTGCGCATCTTCTTCTTACTTTTTTCGCAGCACTCCCATTCGTATACCATGAAGACAAGTTCGGCTCATTTACTTGTTTGCATCTTCTAACTCTTTTTTGTTTTTTTTTTTTAGATTTCCAGCCACAGAACATAGCAAGCTTCCCAAGCAATCTTGACGTCCAGAACTTCAAAAGATTAATAGGGCCAGTAGCAAAAGAAAAATTTAGAAAGAAAATCTCAAAGATACTGAAATTTATGTTTTGATTGCGAGACTAATTAACTGGTTTCAGAATTTTTCGGTTCGTAGATAGATTGAATTGAATCATGATTTAGGAAACAGACAAGTATAAGATGAATTAAATAAATAAAGGGAGAGAGAAATCAGAGATAGCTGGGACCATGAGCTTGGTGGGGTTTCAGATTACTTAAGGATAGGGGGATTTTGGAGAGGGAGGTGTAGGGAAGGCTGAGCTCGGGGGGGATGGATCGCTTTTGCTGATCGAACAGAGAAGAAGAAAGTGGAAACCCCGTGGGCCGTGGCTGGAGCTGTCGACAGAAGTGGCTGATGCACTTTTTATTTTTTTTATTTTCTGGGCAATGTGCCTTTCTTGTTTTCTATTTTATCTTCTCTCTTCTTTTTCCCAGAAACATGCTACTCGGTGCAGTTTCTTCTCAATCGACAAACAATGCTCAGATGGGGTCGATGGCACGAAGAGGATCAAGTTGATGGCCAATGCTCAGTCGACAAGTTCTCGCAGTTTCTTTCGGTGCAGTTTCGACGGCACGAAATCAACAAGTTTATGGCCAATGCTCAGATGGGTTCGACGGCACGAAGACGACAAGTTCTGGCAGTTTTTAATCTTGAGGCTCTAGTTGTGATAGTTTTGGTTTTGATGTCCTGTTTGGCTCTGAGAAAGTGGAAGAGAATGAAAAGAAAATGCATGAGCTATCTGAGCATTTGGCCAATAATGAAGACGACGAAGCTTGATGAGTTTGGCGCTATGGGTTTTTGAAAAAATCAAGTCTTTCTATTTTTCTTTCTTTCTTTCTAAATTTATTTACCAAAATAATAATATAATAATGCGTGATTCCGCAATAGGTACCCAACGGCGGGTACCTGTAGCATAATTGTTCATTATATATATATGTGTGTGTATATATATGTATGTATATATATATATAAACACACATATATGCATGTATAATGAATTATGGATGGTTTGTCTCGTCTACACTTAATTTTTTTTTAAATGAAAAGTATTTTTATAAAATAACTTAGATAAATAACACTACTTTATAAAAATATTCTCATTTTAAAATACAAAAAATCTTCACAACCTCCTACTATTCACCCACACTCCACACTCCATATTTTTTCTTTTATTTTATCAAATATTTTTTTTTATATAAATAGTGAATAAAAAATTTGAAATAGTTTTAAAAAAATAATCTAAAAAAAAAAATTAAAAAAAAATTAAAAAATTGAATAAAATGTGAAGTGTGGAGTGTAGGTGAAAAGTAGAAGGTTGTGTAGCAAAACCCTTTAAAATATGTCTTGTGAAATATATTGTATGATTATCATTACTCTTCAATTATTGTCTAACAAGTCTGTGAAGATGTAATTTTGGACAAAGGTAAAAAGTCAGACCCCAACAGTACTATGGTACTTGCAACTTAAATAAATATCCATTTAATAAAATGGTACATTGATCAGAGCACAAGCATCGACCTGGCTACATTTATACGCCAGACCAATGCAAAATTTGCCTAGTGATCAATTAAAACGCCTGGTAATGGACAAGCTAACATAAAAGAGTTGAGACTTTGAGTTACAGTAAAGCCAAAGATAAAGTCACCTTTGGCGTGTAATTGTTCACAGGCCAAAGCATTATTTCCATATAAACAACTCGTTCTGTTTTCTTCCCTCGATTCTCTCGATGCCCACCTTCCTCTCCCTTTCTCCCTTCACCGAATCTCCTTTCCATTTGTTCTTTCTGTTTTTCTCTTCCCAAAATATCCTTATTTTAAAATATGTATTGTGAAATGTATTGTATGATTATCATTACTCTTCAATTATTGTCTAACAAGTCTGTGAAGATGTAATTTGGGACAACGGTAAAAAGTCAGACCCCAATAGTACTATGGTACTTGCAACTTAAATAAATATCCATTTAATAAAATGACACATTGATCATAGCACTAGCATCGGCATGGCTACATTTATACGCCAAGCCAATGCAAAATTTGCCTAGTGATCAATTAAAACGCCTGGCAATGGACTAGCTAACATAAAAAAGTTGAGACTTTGAGTTACAGTAAAGCCAAAGATAAAGTCATCTTTGGCGTGTAATTGTTCACAGGCCAAAGCATTATTTC
The DNA here is from genome assembly GCA_003123785.1 of Pterocarya stenoptera. NCBI lineage: Eukaryota > Viridiplantae > Streptophyta > Magnoliopsida > Fagales > Juglandaceae > Pterocarya > Pterocarya stenoptera. The sequence continues at coordinate 97,211 of QEOT01003232.1, forward strand.
CATAAAAAAAACTCGTTCTGTTTTCTTCCCTCGATTCTCTCGATGCCCACCTTCCTCTCTCCCTTTCTCCCTTCACTGAATCTCCTTTCCATTTCTTCTCTCTATTTTTCTCTTCCCTCTCCTTTTCTCTCTTCCCTATACCTTTCTCTCTTCCCTCTACACCAAACTGAGACTCCCTCTCTCTTATTCTCTTGATTCCTTTTTTTTTTTCCTCAATTTCCTCTATGGGTGGCCTTCCTCTCTCTCATTCTCTTCCCTCTAGAGCAGACCGATCTTCATCTCTCTCATTCTCTCCGTTTTCACCAAATTGAGACTCGCTCTCTCTCATTCTCTCCGTCCAAACTGAGATACGCTTTCTCTCACCAAACCTAGACTCGCTCTCTCATTATCAGTCTAGCTCAGGACCCATTGGGATGGGAAAATATTACTTGTGTGAGAACCAACATCAGACACCCATTCGGTAAGACCGATTCGCCATCTGATATGTGCTTGGTATGTTAAATTTCTATGCAAATAATTTTTGGTCCATTGGGTATGCCTAATTTGTGCTTGGTCTATGCTTTATCTGTGAAAAATCTATGATTGGGAAAGATTTGTGCTTGGTATGTAAAATTTATATGCAAATAATTTTTGGTCCATTGGGTATGCCTAATTTGTGCTTGATCTGTGCTTTATCTGTGGAAAAGTTGTGCTTGGAAAATATCTGTGCTTGGTATGTAAAATTTCTATGTAAATAATTTTTGGTCCATTTGGTATGTTAAAAATGAGACTTGAAGTAGAGGTAGAAGGAGAAGGATGAAGGGAGGGATGAAGAGAATGAGAGGAATTCAAGAACTCAACTCAGAGGGAAAACATTTGCTCACTATTTCATTAACTCAGCACTTCTTGAATACAATTCTCATATGTTCTATATACAGCTCAAAAGAATACATAAGATTAAAAAGGAAACAAAACAACTTCTTACATTCACACACAAACATGTACGCATATTTACACAAAGAGGAAATGTACAAACATGTCCACCATAGTACTAACAGCAAGTTGCAAGCCACTCATTACCTCAGTGCATTGTTGTCTGGTCTTGCAGCTTTTGTGTAGTGGCTGCATCTTCAGCTACTGTTGTTGCAGTAGCTACTACAATGGTAGCTAAGTTGGGTCCTTCTTTCATGGGCCTTGATGTATTTGGCCTATGCATCATGGGCCTTATTGCATTTGATTTTTGTGAGGGTATGCCTAATTTGTGCTTGATTTGTACTTTATCTGTGGAAAATCCGTACTTGGGAAAGATTTGTGCTTGATCTGTGCTTGACTATCCCCTTTTAATTTGAAGGAGGCTAACACCTTCTGATTTATAATTTAGGATGCATTCGTCGAGTCCAATGTATGTGTGCATGCATGTAACTTTTCATTGTATTGTTTAGTTTTGATTTTTATTGGTTCAATTTCCAATTAGTGAAACTTTTGTTCTTGATTGGGTTGTTGCTTTGTCACCGAATGTATGTTTATATTCTTTTAGAACATCCTCACGTAATCGGATATAGTTCTTCCCTTTTATCAGTTGATGCATAATTATAATTATCTTTAGTTGCTTCTTTGATGTTTAAAATTGTGCTAGTTTTTTAATTTCCATTTACATAATGAAATTAGTAATTCTAATTTCCACTGGTGTGATTAATTGATAGGATGAAGCCATTGAAATTAATAATCTACGTTTATGAATATATAACACAAGAATGGATTATGTGAGTTCATAGAAGCAAAACTCTTGCTTTTAAAAATTAGGTATTTTATAGCCTACATTTGTGATAGTTCATCACAAGCTAAGAATTGATCAGCTCAATAAATATATTTATTACCTTGGTAGTTACAATTTTCAGAAAAGAAAAAGAAAGCCAACAACGGATGTGCCATTTTCAGAAGAGACAACCACCCTTGCTTGAATATTACCCATATATATTCCCATAAACTTGGAAATACTTATGATTATCAAGGTAGAATCCTCTTTTTTACTTTGAAACCCCACAGCTTCCAAATCACCCATAAGAAGAAGAAGGTTTTAAATATCTGATCACACATGAGCAAAAATGCTTGTTTCGAGATTTAATAGTGAAGATGAACAAGTTTAAATATTTTATCAAGGTTTTAAAGCTAATTTAGTTTGCATAGACACGTTCTATTTGTTTAATCTCAGCTAATGTCATCTGAGTCCTACAAAATTTTTTACAAGCTGATAACAGATTCTAAAATACTGGGTTTGGCGATTCACGTGGGAATTCTTTTTTTGTGTTGAAACATGCATTGTGTTGGATTTGCGTGGTTATATATATTTGAAATACTAGTTTATGCTATTCTATTTAGGTTTTGAATGCACATACTGTGACTTGCTATGTCCTACCTTATGGGATTTGTTTTATATAGATCTATCTTGGTTTGTGATGGCTTCTGTGGCACACTACTACTTATATTGGCAACATTTGTTTACTACTTATATTGGCAACATTTGTTTACTTATATTTGCAACATTTGTTTATTGTCGCACACTACTACTTATATTGACAACTTGGAAGGTGTCTAACTTTTCTGACTCCTTCAAAGCATAATATTTTTCAAGGATGAACACACAAATTGATGATGACCCATTCTTCACCACTCTCTTACAAAGTGAAGGAAACTGTTGTAATAGCACTCAACGCAACATTCTAATGTTGTGGCCCAAGCAACTCCCAATGACGGTGAAAAGAGGCATCATTCAAAAAAATTTCAAAGGGGTGCATCTTTCACTGCAGATGAGGATAATCTCCTTGTCTTAGCTTGGCTCAACATTAGTATCGGTGCGATAAAGGGTACTGATCAAAAGTCCACTCAAATGTGAGATAGAATTTCAGAATTTTATCATGAATATAAAAAATCGAACACTATGAACCATTCTACAGTCTCTTTGATGAATCGGTACTCCTCGATTAAGAAATGCACAAATAAGTTTTGTGCATTTTTAGCACAGGTAGAGTCATTGCATCCGAGTGATGCAATGGAGTAAGATAAGGTATGTAGCATTTTCCTTTAATTATGCAATTATGTAGGACTGATTTATGGACTAACAATATTCTTATGGATTTATAGGTTGTGAAGGTAAAAATTTTGTACAAAGAGATGGAGATGAGCAACTTCACAATGGAGCATTGTTGGTGTCTTCTGGACACCAACCAAAATGATAGCAACATATCTCCACCCTTGGGATAAGGAGAAGGCTACAAGAAAAACTACACCGTGAAGTTATTGTTGACACTGTGGAGGAGAACATGGAGGTTGCTGCTGAAAGACCTCTAGGCAAAAAAACTGAGAAAGCAAGAGAGAGGAAGTGGAAGTCGATGGAAGGCAAAGATATTGAGATCAACATTGCCTTAACTAAAATGACTAAGGATAGTAGGGGTGCTACCTGCATGGTGCGGGGCGGGGGGAACCTTCTCCTCCCCGCACCATGCGGGGGAGGAGCTTTTTTCCCCTGCACCCTGTAACCTGCCCTCGGGAGGCGGGCGGAAAAATGCCATACCCCCAGCCCCCAACCAAGGCCAACCCATTGGGTCTAAAAAGTTATTTTTTGTTCCAAAATATTTTTTTAGACCCAAATTATAATATAATTTAAATTTATAAATATAAAAAAGAACTTATACTCATAAGAGTTATATTTTGGATCGTCTCTACCAAGTCTCACATTGCTTAAGTATGACTATTGTATTGCCTGACTTCCTATATAAAAGTTGGCAAGGCAATCCAATAACTTGTATACAATTTGAAGTTTTTAATAAATTGTATATATCTATATACAATATATTTATTTATATATATAATTATAAAAAATATATATAGTTTTATATTTGTGGAGCAGAGCGGGGGACGAGGCGGGGCCTCGCTAGGGTCATCCACCCTGCCCCTACTGGTCCTTCTCCCTACGGGACGGGGCAAGGTGGATGGGGGCGGGGCGGGGGGGTGTGGGGCCCCATTGTCCACCTTTAGAGGATAAAGCCCCGTGCATGGAAAAGTGAAAAAATGTTATATTGAAGGCAGATCGTGAAAGATGTGCAGCATTTGAACTAAAGAAGAAGAAGTTTAATACAAAGATGATAAGACTAGATATTGCTGGCATGAATGCCATGCAGTAAGAATATTTCCATAATATTCAGCAAGCAATTTTTGAGGCATCGAAGTCCCATTCCGGAGGTATATATATATCTCCATCGACACCTTATGAAGGTGTCTAACTTCTAATATTGGTACTTTTACGTTTTATTTTGATTTTAGTGGCTGCCCAACCACATGTGGGTTGGTTAAACATGTGGCTGGGTAGCAGCTAAAGATATCAGATGTGTTATGGACTGCGTTGGTATTTTGTGAACTGTGTTGGTATTTATATGGACTTTGTTGGTATTTTGTGGACTGTGTTGAAACATTGTGGACTGTGTTGATCAATACTAATGTTTATTGACAATGTTGGATTGTGGACTATGTTGAGGATACCAATGTTGGACTGTGGACTGTGTCGGTGACGTGTGGAATGTGTTGAGGATACTAATGTTGAGGATACTAGTGTTTATTAACAAATAAATATTTATTTTTTAATATTTATTTAATACTAATAGCAGAATTAAATGCATTATTAAATATATGAAGTGTATTTGTAAAATATAAAAAATAAATTTAAATATTATTAAAATATATAATAGTATATTATTATTTTCACTTTAAGATGGCTAGTCCAATGTGGATTCACCTAACCAAAAGTTGATGCTATAGCCAAAAGTTGAGATTCTAGCCAAACTTGAGATTTGGCAATGGCTCAAAGATTTGAATTATGTTTTGTAGATTGTTTCGATTTGGATACTGTAATGTAATATTTTGATATTGGTACATACCATCGTACTGTTTCGGGATTATAAAATTTACATATATATTTTATATTTATAAAAAAAAGTAATCATCAAATAAATATAATTTTATATGTCAAATAAAATAAGATATTGAATCACTTTATTTCTTGAAAATTTTGATTTAAAAAATTTAGAAATTTATATTCCTTAATTTACTTAATATAAGTAATGAGAACTCAACTAACTATATATTGGCCACCATTAAATACAAAACAAATAAAAGTAAGTTTGCCTTTTAAGGAAAAAAACTGATATTTGCATGTATGCAAGCACAGCACAATATTTTTGAAAAAAAAAAAGAGTAAATATGATACTCACATAAAAAATTAATTTTTTAATGATAGATCTCACTCTTTTTTAAAAGGAGTGCACGGCTCTTGTGTATCTAGTAATATTATATAATTTTAAAGTGTATAAAGGAGTAATCATTGATACAGTTTTGAGCTGTGCAAGTGTCGCACACTCTTTTAAAAAAAGAATGGAGTCCACAATTAAAACATTAATTTTTTCATATGGATCCTATGAGAAATTCTATTTACAGTTCCCGAATAGGGATTGTAGATGCATACACTTTATTAAATGAGAAAAAATATCATTTTAGGAGGGATATTTTTATAATTTTAAAAAAATTTAAAGATAAAATTACTTAGGTTTGTATTGCAGTCCCCAAATGGGGATTGTACGTAGCATTGCTCAGATCCTATACTTATTTACTTTTTTCAAAGTGAGTGCTCAACGCTTACATATTTCGTGATAACAAATGTCATTTCTTCGTATAAATATATCGTATTTTTAAAAATAAAATAAAACTTATTATTAAAATATATTTTTTTTTATGTAATTCTTAAATTTATCCAATTTTTTATATCTAAAAATATATTCTTTCCTATTATAATCACGGAAGTAGTACTATGTGATTATTTTTTAAGGTTTTATTATATAACTTTCACTACATTTCATACTCTATTTTTTTTTTAATTTTTTAATATTTTTAAAAAATTTTTATTTTATTTTATTATTTTAAAACTATTTCAAAATTTTTATTCAGTACTATTCATATAAAAAAATATTTATAAAATTACGGGTTGTTAACATCTTATCCAAATTAATGTTTGTCATCCGTACCATTTCCCGTGAAAATGGTCCCAACTCCGTATTAATTATGTGGTACCAACTCCGTCTTAATTATGTGGGCCAGATCATTGAAAATATAAATACGTTGCACCCAAAACCACGCTACATACGCAATCGCAATGCTGTCCATATTGAAGAATAATTTTGGATATAATTATGGATTATGTAATCACGTATTTATTTTGATAAAATTTAATAGAATTTATTATTAAAAAATTAATTTTATTTATTTAATATCACGTGGGGATCACATGTATGGTTGTTTTGGAGTTGTGATCAAGAATAAAATCACGTTTTTTTTTTTTTTTTTCTAAACAAACAAACTTCATTAAAAATAAAAGATGATACAAGTTAGAGGGGGTGAGTTCCCCAACAAGATACCCCAAAGCAACAAACACAGTACAAATGTGATGAAAAAAGAGAAAAAAAAAAAGGGGTTGCGACTAATTTCTTGGTCTGTACCCAGTTCCTATTAAGAGGGATTCGTCTTAAAAGACGTTTTGAAGGTAAGCCACGGCTGGAAGCGGTGCAAGTGGCTGCATTGTTGTTGGAAGTCTTGAGGTATTTGTTGGTGAGGTCCTTAGTCTCTCTCACAAGATCACCGGTTAGGGAAAGCAATAATCCAGATAGACCGGCAAGAGAAGAGTAGATCTGTAGTGGAGGAACAGTCGACCAATGCCTCTGGAGTGGCAAGTGGGGGCCACGCGCCGGTGGAATGGAGGAGGCGGCTGACCAATTTGAAGGATTGGAAGGTCGGGAAACTGCTGGTCTGGCGCGTGTACCTGTTGGAGTTGTTGGAGCGCGGCAGTGAGTGAAAAAGACCATGCGCTGACATTTTGGTGCGATTCCGCATCTTCCCAGTAGATCGGCGGAAGGGGAACGTCGTGGTGGAGTGCGTGTCGACTGTTCATGGCCGGACAACAGCAGATTTGAGAAAATCCGTGCCGGTTGAAAAACACTACCATAAAAGCATATTCACAAATAGGTAGTGGAAAGGAAGAGGAAAGGGAGAAGGAAAAGGAGAGAAAGGTGAAGCCGAGGCTCACACATTCCTCTCCGACGATAGCACTCGGCGAGATTTTTCTTCTAGAGAGAAGGAAGAGCTTCTCTATCTAAGATGAAAAGAGCGTTTGGACCAACCTCTTTAAGAATAAGATCACATGTTCATCAGCTACACATGCTTATTATAAGATAACGTACGGTTACCCACCACGATCCTTTCGATAAACATTTCCAATAGTTTGAAAAACTATTTTTGTTTCAATTATTTGATCCCACGTAAAAAATGATTATTTAAAAGATGATAAACATTTTTTTTATCTGAATAGTAAGTTCAATATATTCCACTCTTTACTTAGGTTCCTATATGTTAATGCCAAAAATTGTACAACAGACCGGAAAGGAAGAAAGAGTCATCCCTGACCCACGTTGGTGATTTGGGTTTCGATACGGTACTCGTCGCGTTCATCCATGACATAAATAATAAATAGGCAAATAAAAGTAAATTAGGGGAAACACATGAATTTATATGGTTCGGCATAAAAGCCTTTGTCAACGGGTTGTTGGGAGCAAAATCCATTATATCAGGTGATGATTTTACAATGTCTCATGGCCTCATATATTGCTCAATACAATGGGAGAATTTAGCCTCAAGAGAGTTGGTGGAGAGTGCATGGAGATAGCCTGTAGAGAATCCGTCAGATGTGTAGGGGAGTTGCTCCTTATATAGAGGTTATTTCCTTGAAGTGATAAAGTCTAACTTGACTTGTGATATCTTTTCCTTTTAGGAGTCTGTGCCAACTTCTTTAAATTATTTCTTGACTTTATCTCTTCCCTTAGTGATAGGTTCTCAGAGGGTTTGACCTAGTCAATTTAGTCCCTAACAAATGCCCTTGATTCTTAACGTCAACTTGTTTATCGAGAAGGCATTGAGAATCTTCAAGTCAACCATGGTGAAGGTAACCTGCAGAAAAAGAAATTCTGGTAGTTGGTTCATAGTTTTTTACTAGTATGCAATGGAGATCTCCATGAGTGATCCTCAAAAAGAATTTGTAAAATTTATAGTAAGGGCCTTCAAGGATGGGCCCTTGTAAAGTTTGTTTGTAAGAAAGTTTGCCTAGTGATTGTTTATTGTTAGTAGAGTGCGTATATTTCTGTGCTAGGTGATCCTTTTTGGGTTTTTGGTGGCCTCAGTGGATTTTGTCTCATGCTGTATTTTTTGTTAGCATTTTTCCGTTTTGATGTGGATGTAAGAGTTTGTTTGTAGTATCCCGTGCTTAAGTGGTCAGGGTGCCCATCGACCCCCTAGATCCATCTTAGGTGGTTACTGAGCCAGTCGACTCGATCCTGAAAGATACCCGCGCAAGATGGTTATAGAGTTTGAAGGCTCGTTCCCGAAGGTAACCCACTGGCGAAGGTTGTAGCGAGTGGAGACACTCGGATGTGAGTGTAGCGGGAGATGCCCTCGACCGCGTAACTCTTGGCGATGCGCGTAACGGGAGAGATGCTCGACCGTGTAGTGATTATGCCCAAAGAATAACGCGGAAGTTGTAACACAACTTTGGGGTGTCGATTCCACAGAGAGAAAAATTAAAAGAATAATAGAAGGAACAAAGAAAGTAAGGAAAAATATCAAATGATTAATAGAGAACAAAGATTAATTTTAAATATAAATTAAAGTGAGGCAAAGTGATTAACGGAAAAAGTACTCAAATTTGACAAACAGTAGAGCGTCGGGAATCCCTTGCACAAATCCGGTATTTTAATTATTCTTAATTCATTGGATAACTCAATTGGGAACTCAATTCCCAAAATTCTGAATCGGAAGATATAAATTTATAAACCAAGATTAAACCAAATGTAACCCTATGAAGAATCATTCACCACTTTTAAATACGTAAATTATTATCACTATTAAGAAAATCCAATGAAGACAATATACTCAAGAAGCGATATTGCAGCAATGAATTAAATTAATATATATAAATAATTGATCCAAACATAATCAAAGAGCTAATCCATTCAAAAGAAAAAGCATAATTGAATCCATAAATAAAATAAATTCTATGATTATTCGGAGAAGAGAACATCAACGATGAATTGAGAATGATAAAACAAAAGAATTTTAGTAATTGAAAATCAACAATAAATTACAAATACCATATAATGTGTAAGTTCATCCCTAACCCTACTTGAGAATTTAGTTACCCATAAATATAATGGACAACAAAAATCTCAAGAGAAAGGTAAAGCAAACGGCGGATATGACAATTAAATTTCTCCCTTCCTTCATCTCTTTAGCCTCTTAATGATATTCTTATATAGGGTAGGAAAGAAACCCTAATATCTTCATGATTCCCACCTAGAAAAATCGTCTAGATCTTAGGACTTATCTTGGCAACCACGTACGCACTTCAGGAATTTGAATTTGGAAATTTGTATTAGAGACAAAGTCGTAGCCCTTTAAGTTAGATTTCCAACGCATCTTGAATCGAATGAATCCGATATGTGAGTAGAAAGTTACATTCGAAATACTAAAGTATATCCAGACAGTCTCTTAAAGCATGTTGGACTCTGACTATTTCTCTTGATCCGAATTACTCTTAAACCCCATCATTATCCTTATTTGAAGAGTCCTACACTCATTGAAAGTTCTTAGGTTGTTCCAACTTTTGCCCATTTGAAAGTCCTTTGAATTTGACCGGGTTTTGACTTACTCTTTTGTATTTCCTGAAATTAAACATAAAAATCTGCTTAGGAGTATCTCAAAATAAATAGAAACTCAATTTAAGAATATGCATTAATTCTTATAATTTCTATTCATATTTTAGCATTATAGTCCAAGAATAAGGTATTTAGAGTGCACTTTCGTACACTCATCATGTAGCCTTGGCGAATAGGTGTGGCTGGAGTGATGATCGACCACGTAACCTTATCGATTGGATAAAGGTGAGAGAGATGCTCAACTGCTCAGTTCTTGGCGAGAAGGTGTGGTAGGAGTAATGCTCGACCGCGTAACTGTACCGACTGGAGAAAGGCGGGAGAGATGCTCGACTGCTTATGTTTTGGTGAGAAGGTGTGGCAGGAGTGATGTTGAACCTCGTAACCTTACCGATTGGAGAAAGGTGAGAGAGATGCTCGACCGCACAGTTCTTGGCGAGAGGGTGTGGCAAAAGTGATGCTCGACTGCGTAACCCTACCGACTGGAGAAATGCGAGAGAGATGCTCGACCGCTTACTTTTTGGCGAGAAGGTATGGTGGGAGTGATGCTCGACCGCGTAACCTTACCAATTTGAGAAAGGCGGGAGAAATGCTTGACCGCTCAGTTCTTGGTGATGGGCGTAACAAGAGAGATGTTCGATCGTGTAGCCTTGGCAAATAGGTGTAGCAAGAGATGCCCTTGACCACATAATCTTGGAGAGTGGAGTGTAGTAGGAGATGCCCTCTATCGCATAACTTTTGGCGAGTGGCGTAACGGGAGAGATGCTCGACTGTGTAGCCTTGGTGAGGAAAGCGCGGCGTGAGGATGACTCTATCGCGTTGATGTTAGAGTTGAGCTCAACTGCTTCATTGTAGTAGGAGACAAAATGCGACAACACTCTGTGACGGGAGCTAGAGCTCTCCTTATATAAAAATAAAAACCAAATAAGTTAGATTAAATAATCCAACTCACAAGTTTAAGGTTTGCAAACCGTTCAATGGCGATCTCTGGAGAGGGTCGTGTGGTCTTCTGACTTCCACGCTTGTATCTTTGGAGAGGATTGTGTGGTCTTTTGACCCCCACTCACGTTCGTTTTCACCGCGAGTGTGTAACTCGACTTTTGGCAGCACCACGTCCTAAGAAGTTCTCACAAAAAACAAAATAGGTAAGTATAATACAAATTACAAGTTTGAGATTTGCAAACTTTAGCTATCTTGCTCGGACTATCGCTGAGTAAAATTCATGTGAATGGTGTGAAAAATAATGTATATGGCGAGGGGCCCTTTATGTGGTGTGCAACTGGCGAGGAATACCTCATGTGGTGGGAAATTGGCGAACAAAACTTTGTGGGCGAGCAATTGATGAGCAGCACCGTGTGGGAGAGCAACTGGGGAGGAGTACCCCGTGGTTAAGCAATTGGAGAGCTAAACTTTGTGGGTGAGCAAATGGTGAGCAGCATTATGTGGGAGAGCAACTGGTGAGGAACATCCTGTGTGTTGGGCGACAAGGAGTCGGTGAGGAACATTGTGACTGCTACGGAAAAGGCGAGTCTTTTGGTGGAGTGTTCAAATGTAAACAACAAGAAAAATAGCAAAGTTGAGCAGATCTTATCTAATGTTTGGATAACAATCTTGTGAGTGTAGAATTCACATTGTGCTGGGGTGTGGCAGGCATCATATAATATATAAATATATATATCTATTTATTTTTTTGGAGACGATTTCACTAACCAAGGAATTTGAACTTTTGTAAATGATCCCGTGAGTCGGAGAACATCCTTCTCCCAATTCCGGTATAAAGAAAAAGTAGATCCCCTAGACCGCACCAACTGTTAATGCCAAAAATTGCACAACAGACCGAAAAGGAAGAGAGAGTCATCCCCTACCCACGTTGGTAATTCGGGCTTCGATATGTTGCTCGTCGCGTTCATCCATAACATAAATAATAAATAAGCAAATAAAAGTAAATAAAGGAGACACAGGAATTTACGTGGTTCGACATAAAAGCCTACGTCCACGGGTTGTTGGGGGCAAAATCTACTATATCAGGTGATGATTTTACAATGTCTCATGGCCTCACATATCGTTCAATACAATGAGAGAATTTAGTCTCAGGAGAGTTGGAGAGTGGATGGAGAGAGCCTGTAGAGAACCTGTCATATTTGTCGGAGAGTTGCTCCTTATATAGAGATTATTTCGCTGGAATAATAGAATCCAACTTGACTTGTGATAATATTTTCAGATGATTTTGGACTTTTTCAGCTGATAATCAAGATTGAAGTACTGGGTGAGATGACGTAAGAGTAGTGGATTAAGAATAGAAAGCCTTCGAAGAGTATTGGTGATCTTTGTTAAGAAATTTCATTGTGTTCTAATGTCTTGGTGTTTTGAAAAATTGATTATATTGAGAGAATTAGTTTGAATCAAAATTCCTTTATAATATTGAAAATTTGGAGTCTATAATTATATTGTTAGAATGTGGGTTTAAATGCCATGTAGAGAAGTCGATATTTTAGGGTTACTGTATCGAGGATTTGATATATGGAGTTGTGTGGTTAATTAAATTTGAAGTGTTTACGTCTGATTTGAAACTTTTGAAAGTATATTAGTAGTGTTGGAGTTGATTATCGGGTAACATGAGTTAACTCTCCGGACCCTTGGGACCGGGGCGTTACAGGTTCTCTACAGGCTCTCTCCATGCATTTTTCACTAACTCTCCTGAGATTAAATTCTCTCATTGTATTGAGCGATATGTGAGGCCATTGGATGTTGTAAAATCATCACCTGATATACTAGATTTTGCCCCCAATGACCTACGGACATTGGCTTTTATGCCGAACCACGTAATTCGTGTTTCTCCCTTTATTTACTTTTATTCGCTTATTTATTATTTATGTTATGGATGAATACAATGAGTACCGTATCGAAGCCCGAATCATCAATGTGGGTTGGAGATGATTCTTTTTTTCTTTCCGGTCTGTTGTGCAATTTTTGACATTAACATTATATATATATATATCACTACAAGAAATAAGGTTTTTTGCAGCGATTTTATGTTCGTTGGAAATAAAATCGCTGCAAAAAGTTGTTAATTGCGGCGATTTTTACATCATTGCAATCTTTTTACATAAAATTTTAGAATTTAGTTTTTGCGGCGATTTTTTTACTTTTTGCGACGAATATTTTCGCTGCTAATAAGCAATAGTCTTTTGCAGCG
>QEOT01003232.1:113236-161756 GCA_003123785.1 Pterocarya stenoptera
AATGGGAACATTCTTACTTTTGTTGTTTTTAAAATGTTCTTAAGAAGGTACTGACTTTAATGGTATCCTTTTATAACTTTATCCTGTTTTATTTTTATTTTTTTTTCTCTTTTCCCTTTACTTTTCTTGTTGCTATTTTAGATCATGTTTGGAAAAAGTAGGCCACTAACTTGAAGCCTGAGCCTTTCGTTGCCTTTGAACAAGAGCTTCCTTGCTTGCTTATTGTATCAATTGTCATGATATATGCCATAAGTGTGTTATTGGCACTATTATAGATTATGAAATTATTATTTGTCATCCTTAGAGATAGTCTATTGCATTTAAGTAATTGTGAAATGTAATGGAATCGACTTATGCATGAGAATGAAGGGGTATTCTGGGTTTGCATCTAGTTGTTTTGGTGTGACGTGGTAGTTATTAGCTTCTGTTTACGCTTTAACATGGATCCATGGTTCCATATTGCAGGTAAATGACCATTGTGGAAGTATTTTGACCATCTTTCTGAATGTACCATATTTAAAGAAGTGCTTATGATTTTTGTATTATGCTTTATCTTTCACAATTCTGGTTCTAGTTCTATGATGTCACCAGCACATGGGGACTACTTTCATATTATGCTTGTAGAAGTGTCTTTATGTGATAGATTAGTGTTGATTATATTAGGAAAACACCCGACGGTATGTTGGCAGTATAATGCTTTATTTTCTACGTTGGGCACACAAGGACCACTTTTCTGCATTAGTCTACCAACAATCATGTGGTCAGTGTGGAAGGAAAGTTTTGTAAACCAGTTTTGTATTCACTTAATGTCAGGCTAAGGAGCAGAATCAATGTGAACCTCACTTAATTTGTCAACCAGTAATGGAGTAGTCATACCAACAAGTTGCTTTCCATCGGTCTCTTCATGAGCTGTACAAACGTAAGTGCCTTGCTCTTTTCATTTCTCATGAGCTGTACAAACGTACTTCTGGCATAAGTTCCTTAGCCAACATTGTTTCTCCATTAATATTTATTCCTCTAACAAGTATATGGAAGATTGGATTGGAAAAAATAATGTTGCACTTAATTTTTAACCCCTCTGTAATTTCTTCTGAGTCCACTTTGTTCAAATATTTATCTAATTCTTCAAATAACTCAAGGCACTTGATAAGCAACTTGAGTTTCTTTTGGGCCAAACCGAGAGGTATAATTATTTCTCTTATTGTTGTTGTTCGATGAACTGCCTTAATTCTTTTGGGCTAAAAGTAATAGCAGTATCTTGTGGTGCAAAGAAACTTTGATTAATTTGACTATTATTGGAATAGCGCTGCACTGGAAATCTGAATTTTTGGCTTATAAAAACAGGGGCTGCTTTAGGTGCTGGTTTTGCTTCTCTATTTTTGAAAGAAATCAGAGTGTGCTTGAATTTTGTTATTAGAGGGGAGTATTTTGCTTTAGAATCAGCTTAAAGTAAATAACTCTACCCTCAATGCTCTTATTTATGTGAAATGGAAGCTATTTATTTGTTTCTTAGATGAACTTTGTTATTCTTATTCAATAATCACTTGCTGCATGGATACAGAAATTGAATGAAGTAGATAGAAAAACTTGGAATGACAAAACTACTGAGGCCATAATGGAAGCCACGTACAAAAAGGAATTGGAGCAATACACAACAAGTATGCTGCTTCAACCTTGGAGCACTATAATTGATGTGTATATTACTTTATTTTGAGATATATGGTTCACATTTATGGTTAGCTTATTTTATTTTGGCATGCATATATTATATTGTTTATATGATTCATTTTGAAAACTTCTATCAAAGTACTATAGTTAATATTAAGCATATATATTGCTTTGATCTGTAAACTTGTATCAAGCATAGATCATCAGGATTAATTTTCTGGAACTTTTTTTTATATTTTGCGAAATATCATTTCCGGCGATTAAAATTCGCCGGAAATATATTTTTCTTAAAATAACCTTATTTCCGGCGATTTATAACGCCGGGGAAAATGTTTACCGGCCATTTTTTATATTATTTGCGGCGAATAATATTCGCCGCAAATATTTTCCCAGCGTTTTCTTTAGATCGTTGGATTAGATCTCAGATTTCCCAGCGATTTATTAAGGTTTTGCAACGACTATAATTCGCCGCAAATAAATTTTCCCAGCGATTTAATAGACAAACCAAATAAGTATTTGCAGCGTTTTATTTGGAATTTGCAGCGAAAAAAAATCGCCGGAAAAAATAACATTTCACAGCGATTTTTGACTTCCGCTGTGGTAGATCAGAAGCAGAGCTTTAATACCGGCGAACATGCAGCGAGTTAAAAATCGTTGGGAAAGGTTAATAGCAGCGATTTTTAGACTTTTCACAACGAAAAAAATCGTTGGAAAAAATCTTATTTCTTGTAGTGTATGTAATTAATCCCCTAAATTACGTACAAAGGAAATTTTAGTCCAGTACATATGCATGAGATATTGAAGTTTGAGAATACTTCCAACCAATTGCCATTAAATAACGTACGATGGACATATAATAGATAATGGCACAACTACTGCTATTTGTGTGAAGACGTCATGCATGCGGTATAAATTCAAAATTAAATTAAACCTATATATAATATCCAAACTTAGATCTCTGAAATGAAATTTTTAAAATTTAAATTAAAGTAGTACTGTTTCTAATTGAGTCATCCTAGGTACAAAGTGTTTAGTACATCAAATCGTGTATTGACGTTGATATGATTTTTTTTTAATTAAAATAAAAAAAAGAAGAAATTTTTTGGCCAAACCACATACTGACGACATGATTTATTTTTATTAAAATGAAAAACAAAAAAAGAAGAATTTTGAAAGAAAAAAAAGTCTTTTATCTCATAAAAATAATTTATATCTTTAATTCGCACCAATATTTCATTAAACGGATGCATTAAAAAGAAGTAATATATACTTATGACAAAAAATAATAAAATGGTGGTGGGGTCCAAACAACGAAGCCCCCTGATCAAGTGTGTCTGATGTGCGGATGTGGTATTATTCATATAGGGCCATGATGGTTCATTTGTGACCATAAAAAGCTATGATTCCTCTTGGTGTTTAATCAAATCATGCATGGGGTCAGGGTCGAGCTGTTGTGAAGATTCATGCTGTCTCCTACTCTTACCTGAAAGTCTTTGGTCCGATCATGACAACCATTTCACAAGTTTGGAGTTGGACACCTGGTTTAAGGCTGTGTTTGGTTTCAGTAACTGCTTATATCTCTGATATCTTGTCCTGTTTGGTGCTACTGTTCATGAGATGTGGTTTTTTCATATCATTTTCTTTTCCTTCTTTCAGAAATTGAAGAAAAAAAAGTTTTACAGAAGTTTGGGTTCTGTGAAAAATTACCTTGATTAATGCATGGGCAACAACACTCAGATAATTTAGTAAAGAAGATAGACTCACTTGGGGTGATAAATCTGTACTTTAAATAAGCCATGTAATGAAATGAATGGAAATATGGTCAAGTAGAAAGAATTAATTGAACAAAGTTTTAGAAACACTGGCAATTTCCTGCTATTTTTACCAAACCAAACTCAAGAAAAATCTTTGATTTCATTCATATCCGTGGGTTTCAAGAAAAGACAAGAAGGAGAGAAACTTTGCTGCTGAAATGTGGAAAATGAAACTCAGATCATGCCACTGTCAAATAAAAAATTCCCAGTGATCAATTCAAGACCAGTAGTTACATACCACTATCCTAAAAATGGATACCCTTTCTTGAGCATAGGGCTGTAATTGAGCCGAGCTTTGACTTGCCTAGCTCGGCTCGATTCAAAATACTCAAACTTGAGCTCGAGTCCGAGCTTGAGATTTTTTTTTTTTTTTCGAGCTTAACTCAATAAGATAAAGTCTTAACTCGAGCTCGTCCCACAAACGAGTTCAAGTCGAGCCGAGCTTGAGCTCGAGCTTGAATTGTTTTTTTTTTAATAAGATTTAATAATTAATAACATAAATAAATAAAATAAAAGACCTAATATTGAATTTATACAACTAACAACTATACCTTTATTGAATTATAAAATCTTAAAAAATTTATAAATAATTAAAATATCTAACTAGTTGATATTTATCCAAAATAACAATATATTAGCCTACATATATTATTAATACATGCACTTAATATGATAGCATATATCTATTTCATATATAGTTTCCATATACTAGTATATAAAATTATTAAATTTTATTGACTAATTATTATACAAATTATAAAATATACCTATAAAGTATATTCGCTATATAAACATAAGTAATTAGATTACATATAATATATTTAATTATAAAAGTGGTATGCTTATATTATTAGCTAATACATATATATATGTATATACATAGATGTATGTATATATTTATCAATATATGAATTAGTTTTAATCGAGTCGAGCTAACGAGTCGATTCGAGCACAAACGAGCGAGTCTTAACGAGCCTTAACCGAGTCGAGTCGAGTTTTGTTAGGTATGTGTCATTTACTAATTGAGTGAGTATTTGCTTTCACGAACGAGCTTTTTTTTTTTTTTTTTTTATCACGTGTCGAGTTCGATTCGAATTTAACCGAGCGGGCTATCGAGTAGACTGATTCATTTACAGCCCTACTTAAGCATTGAGGAAAAAGATTAGAATACACATTAGTGGGGTTTAAAAGAAAATAAGATAAAATGAAAACGACAGGGATTAAAAGAAAATAAGATAAAATGAAAACGACAAATTATTAATCGTTCACATAAGTTCCGAGTTATTTGGAGATCGGGATCTTTCTTCCTGCAGGTACTGATAATTTATTGAGAGATTAGCTCAAGCAAAGTTTGGAAATCTTTGGAAGCAATCCCATCAGGTCCGGCAGCTTTCACTACAAGCTCTTTAAGATCTCTGATCTTCTCCCTCATCCTCCTTCCACGTTGATCATGTCCCAGAACGAGCTCCAAGCTCTTGACCATTCCCTTCTTTGTAAACACCCCTCCCTCAACCCTAACCCCTATCTCCCACACGTCCTCTACCATCCGTCCGTTCATCATAGCATCGCCTAAGATCGGTCGGCAGATCATCGGAACCTCTCCGACAATGCTCTCAAACACAGAGTTGTATCCACAGTGTGTTATGAACACGCCTACTGCTTTATGTGACAAGACATGAGCCTGGGGTGCCCAGGGAACTAATTTTCCTTGCTTCCTTGTCCTCTCGAGGAACCCATTCGGCAGAAATGCTTTTGAAATTTTCCCCAAGAGACCAAAGAAAAGGAACGCAACTCGCTTCCAGCGCCTCTGCTAAAGCTGCAAACTCGTGGGGTGGCACCGCCGCCACTGTTCCAAAGCTTATATATGCTACCGATGTTGGCTTTTGCTCGTCCAACCATGGGAGGCAGCCTGTGGCGTCTGAATGCGATGGTGGTAGGGGTGGAGTTGGGAATATTAATGTGAGAAAACCCACGTACAGAATGTCTTGGAACTTGGACTTCAGATCATCGGTGATTATGGTTGAGTTTAGTTCTTGAAAAGAGTTCATCACAACAGCATTCGCTCGTGGCAGGACCTCGCTAATTCTTCGCAGTGTGCGTCCGAAAATTGATGAAGAATTTGAGTGATTACCTTGAATTATTTCTTGGGGTAAGTCCCCGAAGCGCATTAGGGAGAGTCCTGGAATGGCATCTAGGCTTTTGTCAATAGGGTTTAGATCTCCCACTGCACCGCCATTACCATGAGCTTCACCGTCCCCGCAAGCTTTAGCATAAGTCTCATGGATGAGAGCGCTGTAGATGTGGGCAGAGAGGTCGTAGGGTGCGGAAACGTATAAAGGAACCCACTTTACATGCATGTCCGCAGCCATATCCCAGCCAAAGACCAAGAAAGCATCGTTCAAGATGCAGGTACTCTTTTGCTTGTAAGAGTTTTATTTAAACTTTGTGTCCTACACACTCATTTTGATAGAGTTTGAAATAACTCAAAATTTATCCCGCACAAGATGAGTTATAATGGGATAAGAAAACTCCTAAGAGATAAAATTAACTCTATATCTCTAATCACAGTCAAACACAAACTCTTAGATTTCTTGATGGCCAGAAATCTATAAATAGTACTGAGGAGTTAAAGGGTTCTTACCTATAACAGTAGAGTGCCTCTAGCCATCGGGAGACACTTGTGAGGCTAAGTTGCTAGGGTGATCCTTCTTTCATAGTCAGATTAATTTCTTCATCAAACAAATGGAGAAAATGTACGTGTTCAATTATTATTGTTTTATTATTGTGGACCATAGAAAATCAAAGATCCAATTATTAATGTTCATGTTAAAATATTTAACATGTGGTATCAGAGCTTTAGGTTGTAGATTTTTTATGATCTCAATAAAATATAAAGTGAATATGTACTTTCGTAGATTGTGATTTTATCATATTGCAAAAGATTAAAAATTATTGGTTTTTTCATCTGAGAGAGAAATTTTATAATGATGTTTTAAATAATTATTGATTCTGTGTATTATGAAATAACGATACACTTACATTCATTGATTCATTTCGGGTCTCATATACTGATTTATCCCACACTGTGCATATACTTCATCGCTTCTATTCTTCTCTGTTGTACATTATCCTATGGAGAAAATTGAGGGTCTGTTTCTTCAAAACAAAGGAAGGTTATATATATATAAACAAAAAAAAAAAAAAAAATCCTTTTGATTCAGCCGCTTTGTATGCATAGTCGTTGGGTGTGGGCAGAGCACCGTGTGTGGTGGTCCGTGGCTCAACATGCGATGTAAAGGTGGCAGCTTTGAGGGGCAGCGCAAAGGGGCTATAAAGTCCCGAATGGGTGCCGCCTCTGCTTGTTTGAGGTTCTTATCGAACATACGGTGAGGTTAGCGTTGGGAGGAGGAGAGGGAGTCTTCTGTGATGGCCCTGTTATGGCAGCAGAGGGCTGAAAAGCCCACTAGCCGCGGTACACGGTAGTGTTCCAATAAACAAACAAAAAAAATAAAGAAAAGAAAAGAGGAGAACCGTGAGTGGAGGTAGACTGTTGGGACCCCATCAAAAATCGCCATACGACAAGGTCCTAGGCATACATGGACAACAAAGATCGGGCCACTTCTAGGATGAAGGCTAGCCAAGGCCAACCCAGGGCCACATTGGCCATGTGATGGGAACCAAGGTGGACCTAGTCTTAAAGATCAAATGCAAGTTTCAGATGGACCAATTACATGATCAAGAGCTAAAAAGATCTAGGAAGCAATGTAAGGATTGATGCAATGCACTTGGGATGAAGTTAGTAAAAGCCCAACAGACAAGATGGGCTTTAAAGAAGGAGAACCTGATTTGATCCACTTGATACAAGCTATGGAAGACATGACTTAGAGTATTGTTTGGGCCTGTTGTTATTGAAGGCTTTCAATTTGTTTAAGTATTTATTTTATTAGTTTAGAATAAGTGGGCTTGAGGATACTTGGCCTACATATATCTTATTTCTAATAGGTTAGAGTTTTTGGGAAGGCCTTGTATTTTGGCCAAGGGCTTATTTAGAAAGTTACATTTTAGAAACTAGGGTTTGATGAGAGGTACTGTAGCGATATTGTAGCCGCGGTACTGTTCACGCTGCACTATTCATCCAGGGCTATTTTAGGAAGAAATGGATTTATTTTGGGCTAGGGTTTCAATTAGGTTTTCATTAAATACTCTTGTAGCCTTATTTTGAAGAGTAGTTTATGAAATTTGATGATTTCTTCATTGTGAGTTGAGTTTTACTCCTTTTGTTCTTAATTGAACTTTTGAACTTATCAAAGGTAAGTCATAACTTTTGTGGCGTTCCTCCTTGTAATCTGGGTTCTTAAGACAAGTTTTTCAACGGGTTTAGATTTTAACATAATCTAGGTTCTTTAAACGAGTTCTCTTCGGGTCTAGATTCTCCATCCATTGACTTGATTTTGGCTTTCTTGGATGAGTTTTCAAATTGATTGTGGGTTCAAGGGATTCCCTTCTTGTGGGTTCATATCATTTGGTATCAGAGCCAGGTTTCCAATCAGGTCTGATTCTATTTTTTATTTATTGCATCTTTAATTCTAGGGCTTCGTCGTTTTAGGGTTGCAAAAAAAAAAAAAAATTGAAACAAAAAGTACGCTGCCAAAATTCTTAGGATTTTGGATTTGGCTGAAATTTGCATCTCCTAGGGTTTCAAAATTCTAGGGTTTCTTGCATCTCTAAGTTTGTCAATTGCTTGGTGTGTCGTTCCATTGATTATTTTCTTCTATTTCATTGTCAATTCTTGTGTTTAAATTCAATTACTTGATTTTCAATTGAATAATACTGTTTGTGATTGAATTAGAGAAAAGAAAAGAAAGGAAAAGAAAAGACAAGAAAAGGAAAAAACATTCGAAAAAAAAAAAGGAAAAGAAAAAAGGTTAGCAGTCTCATATGTTGCTACATAGTTACAACAAAGAGAAAGAAAGATATCTATTGATTGAGCTTTATCATCAAAGGGGCTGAAAACATCTTTCTAGTGGGTATCTTGTTTTATCATCACTCTTTCCCTCATATAAATTCCTTGAGTCTCGTGTCATTTTATTCATTTCTTATTTCTTGTTCTTATTTCTTGCATCTATATTACTGGTTGGAATAATATAAGGTTGTATTGCCTTGATTTAATTCAACTAGCTCTAAAAGAACTTGAGCGAGAAAAATATTGAGGTAAAAGGCAAGAGAGTGTGAGACTATTATCGGGAAAAAGCCAATTGAGAGTGAAACACGAGTGGAGTGTCATTATTCAAAAGTAAACACGTAAGGGAGTGTGTGAGGTTTTCCACTAACATTCTTTTTTTACAACTCATTATGATGTCTCTTATGAGTGACTAATCACCAAAGGGGATGGCAGATAACTCATTATTTGTGTTGCAAGTCATGCAACAACAGTTTGAGCGGTTTAACTTGGTGTTGGGTGAAGTGGGGGATAAGATGGATCAACGAGAAGTCCTTATCAGAAATTTGCATGGTGGAAGAGATAGGAGGCGACGTGAGCCTAGTATTGAGATTGGGTATAAGAATGAAGAGTATAGGAAATCTCTTGTTGCTAGGCGTGCTCTCAATACACAAATTAGGATGGATGACACAGAGCAGCGGAGAGAGAACATTTTTCATACTAGATGCCACATCAATAACAAGGTATGTAATATGATCGTTGAAGTGAAAAGTTGTATTAATTTGGCTAGCACTACTTTAGTTGAGAAATTGAGTTTATCTACCTTAAAACACCCTAAACCATACAAGTTGCAGTGGTTGAGTGTTTGTGGGGAGGCTAGGGTAAATAAGCAAGTGATAGTTTCTTTTTCCATTGGGAAATACCAGGATACAGTGCTTTGTGATGTAGTGCCTATGCATGCTATCCATATTTTGTTAGGGAGGCCGTGACAATATAATAGGAAGGTGATCCATGATGAATTAAGGAACATATACAGTTTTGAAAAGGATGAAAAAATAATCAAACTTGCTCCTTTAGCTCCAACACAGGTCCATAGGGACCAACTGAAATTGAAAAGTGAGGTTGCTCAAAAATGAAAGAGTGAAAGTGAGAGTGATCTAAAAAGAAAGAGTGAAAGTGAGATTGAGCTAAATAGCAAAAGTGAATGTGAGATTGAGAAAAAAAGAAATAGTGAAACCTCAAGAAAAAGAGAGAATGAGTTGAAAAATAATTGTGAGGCCGAGAGTTCAAAAAAAGAGGAAAGTAAAGGAAAAAAAGAGAGTGAAAAGAAAAAAGAGAGTGAGAGGAAAAAAGAGAATGAGATCAAAACATTAAAAGATAGAGAGAGTGAAAAAGAATATAGAGAGGTGGCTGAGAGTCATGAAAAAAGAGTTGAGTCACGGAAGGAAAAAGAAGGAGAGATTGTAGAGAGAAGCAGAAAAATAAAAGTAAGATTTTATGCTAAGGCAGACTTTTATACTAACAAATTTAACGACTATTTGTCTAGTGTTGTTGTTTATTTGTTGCAGGGATATGAGGCCGTGATTCCTAGCGGTGTGTTTAGTGGATTACCACCTATTAGGGAGATAGAACATTACATTGATTTTGTGCCAGGTGTTATAATCCCTACTCATCCTCTCTTTGAAAAACATGAGTCCTTAACGCACTTGGAGGAATAATGTAAGTTGAATAGAATGCATGCCAAGTGGGTGCAATTCATTGAGACATTTCCTCATGTAATCAAGTACACACAAGGTAAGAAAAATTTTGTGGTGGATGTTTAAGCAAGAAGGTATGTCCTTGTCATCATTTTGGATACAAAGTTATTAAAATTTGAATATGATAAGAAATTGTATGTTAATGATGATGGCTTGGCTAGTGTGCATGGAACATGTAAGAAAGCACCATATGGTAAGTTCTATAAACTTGATTGGTGTTTGTTTCGAGATGATAAAATTTGTGAGCCTACTAGTCTTATGTGTGAGATGTTAGTGCATGGATGTGTTTGTTGGGTCATTTTGGTATGAAAATGATTTTAAATGTGTGGCGTGACCATGGGTGGAAGTATTGCTTGCCATTCATTGACTTTGCATATCATTGGATTGGTCATTTTGGTGCAAAGAAGACTTTAGATGTGTCGCATGAACGTTTGTGGTAGTATTATTTGCCATTCATTGCCATATTGCATAAACGTTTGTGGGAGAATCCTTTGCCATTCATTAATGTGTTGCGTGAACATTTGTGAGAGTATCATTTACCATTCACTGACATGTTGCATAAATGCTTGTAGGAGTATTATTTGTCACTCATTAACGTGTTGTATGAACGTTTGTGGGAGTATTGCTTGCCATTCATTGAGTTTGCATATTATTGGAGTGGTCATTTTAGTGTAAGGAAGACTTTTAATGTGTCTTATGAACATTTGTGTGAGTATTGTTCGTCATTCCTTGAGTTTACATATAATTGGAGTGTTCATGCTACTACTAAATTTTCACAATTGGAAATTGTTTATAGACTTAATCCATTTACTCCTTTAGATTTAATGCCTTTACTTGTTGATGACAAGCGTAACTTGGATGGGTTTTTCAAAATTCTTGAACCAATTAATGAAAATGCATATCATGTGGATCTCCCCGGTATGTATCATGTTTCTGTTATTTTTAATGTTACTAACATTTTTCCTTTTGATCCAAGTGGAGATTCGAGGTCGAATCCTTTTGAAGAGAGGGGGAATGATGGGAACCAAGGTAGACCTAATCTTAAAGATCATATGCAAGTTTCAAATGGCCCAATCACATGATCAAGAGCTAAGAAGATCTAGGAAGTAATGTAAGGATTGGTGCAATGCACTTGGGATGAAGTTAGCAAGAGCCCAACAGACAAGATGGGCTTTAAAGAAGGAGAACCCGATTTGATCCACTTGATACAAGCTATGGAAGACATGACTTAGAGTATTGTTTGGGCCTGTTGTTATTGAACGCTTTCAATTTGTTTAAGTATTTATTTTATTAGTTTAGAATAAGTGGGCTTGAGGATGCTTAGCCTACATATATCTTATTTTTAATAGGTTAGAGTTTTTGGGAAGACCTTGTATTTTGGCCAAAGGCTTATTTGGAAAGTTGCATTTTAGAAATTAGGGTTTTGATGAGAGGTACTGTAGCGATACTGTAGCCGCGGTACTGTTCACGCGGCATTATTCATCCAGGGTTATTTTAGGAAGAAAGGGATTTATTTTGGACTAGGGTTTCAATTAGGTTTTCATTAAATACTCTTGTAGCCTTATTTTGAAGATTAGTTTATGAAATTTGATGATTTCTTCATTGTGAGTTGAGTTTTACTCCTCTTGTTTTTAATTGAACTTTTGAACTTATCAAAGGTAAATCATAACCTTTGTGGCGTTCCTTCTTGTAATCTGGGTTCTTAAGACAAGTTTTTCAATGGGTCTAAATATAATCTAGGTTCTTGAAATGAGTTCTCTTTGGGTCTAGATTCTCCATCCATTGACTTGATTTTGGCTTTCTTGGGTGAGTTTTCAAATTGATTGTGAGTTCAAGGGATTCACTTCCTGTGGGTTCATATCACCATGCAAGACCATATTATTTATTTATCTTTATTTATTTTATTTTATTATATTTCAAGGGACCTATTGAGAGTTTCCACTTTGTAATCTCTATAAATAAGACCCTTAGGCATTTCATTTTAGATCTTTTGACAATTTGATAAATCTCTAAGTGGGTGGATTATTGTTCTTGAGATCACCTTTCAGTGCTTAGCACTTGGGCTATTTGGGTGTAATTCATGAATCCCTAGTAGAGGCTCATCACCTTACAATTCGTGAATAGGTGGTGATTCAATCTATCTTATTTCATCATTGTACAATTCGTGAATCAATGGTGATTTATCTATCCATCTTATGAGTATTGTCTTTGTTCCATTCTATTATTCATCTTGTGTCAATGTTTTCCATTTTACAAAAATCTAAAAATACATTGTTCTTATCTTTTCTTATTTGTTCCTATATTTTCCATTGTTCATCTTTACTTTCTTGCAAATCAAAGACATCTTAAGCCTCGATTGGTCAACCACGGATAGTTTTGCTTCCTCTCTCTAACCCAGACCCTCTCTCTCTAAAAACTCTCTCGTTCGAATCCAGTTGGGGGAAGGGGAGCTTCGGCTCCTTCTTCCTCTTCCTCTCCTCCCTCTCCCCGCCGGCCCTTCGTCTCCGGTGGTTTATTTTGGTTTATTTTTCAGATTTCGGCGAATAAGGGAGGGTAGCCGGTTCGAGCTTCTCCGGTCATCAGCTTCCTACACGCGCCCCTCCAGGAGCTTTACCTGTCGCCGATCTGCTTAACCTCCGAATGCGGCCTCCTCCGGAGCGGCGCGTAGCCCGCACGCGCGGGTCGAAATTTTCGGAGCTCGTCGGCGAGTGGGCCTCACGCGCCACCAAGGAACCCTCTGAAGCGAAAACGCGCGGCAGTTCCCGAGCAGGCGTCTCTGGATCTTCATAGCTCGACCATCAGTTTCTCTCCACCTGTTGTTTTTGTGCACTGGTTTTTCCGTTTTACAGTGTTTTCACAATGTAATTTTCTTTTATCTTGTTTTATTTTCTAGTTATTTATATCCCTTACTGTTTCCCATTCGGACTAGGTCCGGAATGGAGTTTCTCCCCCCTCCGCGTAGGCGGAGTTGGCGGGGTATTTCCCCTCCATATCCCGTTTAGTCGGGTATGGAGTTTTGTTTAGTGGGTTACTGTTACCTCTGTCTTGGACAGGGGTGTGCACTCTCTTAGACTTAGGTCTGAAGAGATGTGCCGGACTAGACCATGTCAGCCACGGTTGTGTGTTGGGAAGCTGTTAATGTTTGTAATTGGCTTGTTTAAGTCAATCTTGTATGTCCGTTTAATGAATGGAACGAGATCTCTATTTTCAAAAAAAAAAAGACATCTTAAGCCTCAATTTTAGTATTCTTTGATTTCTCAAAATATCCATATAAACCATAAAGAGAGTCTCCATACTCCTCTGTCGAGTCCATTCATCCATTGTTCATACATTGTTTTGCATCCCTCCATCTCACAAACACAATCCATTCATTCATTTGGTCTTTCCCACTCACATATTTCAGCCATCACATTGTTTGCCCTACTTTCCATTTTCATCATCTCCATAAAACCCTAGCCGAAACACTATATTTCCTATAAGCTCCACTTTTCAAAATTAGCCTTCCCTCACCCATCATATCTCTTGACCTAGCCGAAATCCACTAAGCCACAATCTTTCCATAATTGTCTCTTATCAAAACTAGTCTCCATCCATCCAACAAAGCCCTAGCCGAATCCCTTGTCTTCCATAAACCCTAGCCATCCCTCAAGAGTCCCACTTGGTAACTTCCTTAATTTTAGGAAAGTTGACTCATCCCAATCAATCCCACAAATCCTACCAATCTCAAAATCATCTTCTACAATTCAGGAACTCAACTTCCATCTTTCAATCCATCCAAACTCGAAATCCATCCCTTACCTTAGTCAAACTTCAACTTCCCAACAACTCCCATGCATCTTACCATTTAGAATCAACTCTAGCCACCTTACCCATCATCCCAAGCCTATCCTACATATCCTTATCTCGTGATTTAAGGAATTGCCAACCCATTGTCAATCCCTTAAATCTCTTCATCCCTACAATATCTCAAGCCAACCAAAACTTACCCCAATAGCCAAGACCGAATCCCAATCCTCTCCCATTTTCTAAATCCAATCCCTACAATCACTCAACTCCCCTAAAATCACTCCATCCCTAGAATCACTCCATTCCTAGAATCTCTCAAGTCAACCAAAGACTTCCCACCTCTTGCCATATTCAAATCATACATTCCTTATCTTACCATAACCAAAGCTCATCTTCCATATCCAATCCCTCAAATCACTCATTCCCTAGAATCATTCAAATTAATCAAAGACTGTCATCCAATTTTGCCATATTCAAATCCCATCTTTCATCTCCAAATCCCTAAACTCAAGAAACAACCCTAGACCCATTCAAACATAACTCATCTTTATCCTTAACCTGATTTCCATATTTCCCAAAGAGACTTCATCAATCAAGAAATCCTAGCCTCATTTAACCACATCCTTCCAACCCTAGCATCTCATCCTACACTCCAACCCTAAGCCAACTCTTCCCAATCTCGAAATTCCCTTTAGCCACCATCTAAACCATAACCCATCTTCATCATATCAACCCTAAATATCATCCAATAGGGTCCAACATCAAGGGCAACCCACAAGCTGTTCCACATTGCATCAAACATGTATATTTACCACTTAGATCACCCAAACTCATAATCATAATCATAATCATTTCCATCACTAAATACTATACCTTCATCAACCTAAGAATCCATCATTGCTATTATACGTGCAAGGCCAAGCAACTTGACAAGGACACTCGGTCACCATCATCACCCAAGGCAAGCTCGTGGACCTTAATGTTTAAGGATAAGACCGGGGTCCCTAACATAGACATTGGCGGTGAGAGGAGGGTGAGGACACCTTTCATCTTTCCCTCGACCAGCGATCTCCACGGTTTCTCCGAACCGAAGCGAGTTTGATCTAGTTTCTCCCACTGTAGCGGCGTTGAGAAGATGAAAGGGAGAAGGAGATGAAGAAACCGTAGGGTTTCTTCTATGTTATAAAGGGCCTAGGCAGTGGGCCTTGACCCAGCCCGAGAGAAGAGAATGGGCCACTGATGTGGCCCAGCCCAGAAGAAGAAAAAAAAATCGAAATGGGCCTATAAGCCCTGTACAGTACTAACCGGCTCATCACTGAACCGAGTTGAGTTCCGGGTTACTAGACTAGACCGGTCCGGGTTTGCACCGGTCAGATTATATTTTAATATTTTATTAAAAATAAAAATAAAAATTAAATAAAAATTAAAAATTAAAAAAAATAAAATTGAAATTTATTTTTTCTATTATATACATGTTATTATTGTTAAATACACGTATTAAATTAATTTTGTTTTATATACATGTTATTATTGGTATATACATGTATTAAATTAAATTCTATGCATATCATTATTGTTAAATACATGTAAATTTTATTAAATGTTGTTATTATTAAATACATGTATGAATTGATTATTTTGACTTTTATTATTATGTCATGCATTTTTGTTTATTTAATATAGGACAAATGATTTACATCAAAATTTAAGAAAAGATTGGTTATCCAAAGGTACAAGATTTTCTTAATTTTGGTGACAAATCATTAAACCCATAGTAAGATGGACATGATGGAATAAACATTTTGTGTGTCAAGATCTACTCCCAAAGGAGGGTCTTGATGACACTATTAATTCATCCATAAAAAATAAGGTGGCAGGGAACACTTTGTATGTCAGAGTTTACTCCCAAAGGAGAATTCTGATGATACAACTAGTTCATCCACAAAATTTAATACTGGTGAGAACACTTTGTGTATCAAGATATATTCCCAAATGAAGGTCTTGATGACACTATTAGTTCATCCATAATTGTTTAAATTCTGATTATTGTTTATAAGTGTCTAACTTAAAGCATTATGTGACAAATTTCTTGCAGTAAGTGTACCTACATCACTACACTCACAGACTTCATCTGTTCCTGTTTTGAATGGCTCTAATTTTTCTGAATGGGTTGAGCAAGTCAGGTTCACCTTAGGAGTTCTTAACCTAGACTAATCACTTACGAGTCCAAAACCACCACTCATCACTGAAAATAGTAACAGAGATTAGAGAGAGTCATCTAAATAATGGGAGAGATCAAACCGATTGAACTTAATGTTCATGAAAATGACCATAGCCAAAAATATAAAAAAATCCACTCCCTAGTACTGAGGAAGCCCAAATTTTTTTGAAAAATGCTGAGGAGAGGTTTCGGTCCGTAGATAAATCCTTAGTATGAACACTTATGGCTAGACTTACCACCATGAAATATGATGGTGCTAAAGGAATGCAAGAGCATATCCTTGAAATGACAAATATTTCCGCCAGATTACAAACCCTAAGAATGAAAGTAGATGAGTCATTCATTGTTCAGTTTATCCTGAACTCATTGTCACCTCAGTATGGTCCATTCCAGATGCATTATAATACTATTAAAGATAAATGAAATGTGAACGAGTTGGCAAGTATGGTAGTTCAGGAAGAAGCGAGACTGAAACAACAAGGACATTATTCTGTTAATTTTGTGACCAAAGAAGCTGGAATGAAAAAGCACCATTATGGCAAAATGAAGCGAACTGGACCACTGAAAGGAAAGCAACCTGGGAAAGTTAATCAGGTTGAGCATAATAGTAGCAAATGCTACTTTTGTGGGAAGCACGAACACATGAAAACTGAGTTTCCGAAATGTAAGGCTTGGTTTGAAAAGAAGGGTAAGTCACTTACCTTTGTATGTTTTGAATCAAATCTTGCAAATGTTCCCACTAACTCTTGGTGACTAGATTCAGGTGTTAATGTTCATGTTTCCATAACTATGCAGGGATACCTTACAAGCCAAACACCAAACCCCAGTGAGCGATTCATCTTTATGGGAAATGAGAATAAGGCTAAAGTTTTAGCCATAGGAACTTTTCGTTTGGTTTTGAGTACCGGTCATTATTTAGACCTTCATAACACAGTATATGTGCCTTCTGTGAGGCATAATTTAATTTCTTTATCCAAAATAGATACTGATGGTTATTCTCTTTCGTTCCTTAATGGTAGTTTCAATTTATTTAGAAATAATTTATCTATTGGTTCTGGGTTTCTTTCCAATGGTTTTTATCGATTGTGCCTCGATAATACATTTGTCAAAAATACCTATACTCAGTACCATAAAACATGTATTGGAATGAAAAGAAACATGATGAATGAAAATTCTTATGACTTGTGGCATAAAAGATTGGAGCACATCTCCAAAGAAAAGTTACAGAGATTAGTAAAAGAAGAGATTCTTCCGCATCTTGATTTTACTAGTCTTGAAATGTGTGTGGATTGCATTAAAGGAAAGCAAACCAAACATACTAAGAAATATGCCACAAGAAGTAAAGGGCTTCTTGAAATAATTCACACCGATATATGTGGACCATTCTCCATTGAATATTTTGGTGGAGAAAAGTATTTTATCACCTTTATAGATGATTTTTCATGGTTTGGATATATCTATCTGCTACATGAGAAATTTGAAGCAGTTTCAGTACTTGAGGTATTTCTCATGGAGGTGGAAAGGCAGCTAGATAGAAAGGTAAAAATCATCAGGTCGGATCGAGGTGGAGAATACTATGGAAAGTATGACGAATTGAGTCGTAATCCTGGCCCATTCGCCAAACTTCTTGAACAGCATGGCATTGTTGCACAGTATACGATGCCCGGGACGCCACAGCAAAACGATGTTGCTGAAAGGCGTAATCGGACCTTATTGGATATGGTCAGAAGTATGGTAAGCAATTCTACCTTACCCAAATCACTGTGGGGTGAAGCTATTAAGACGGCAATGTATATCTTAAACCGAGTTTCTAGTAAGTCAGTTCCAAAAACTCCTTTCGAGCTATAGACTGGTAGGATACTGAGTTTAAGGCACATGCATGTTTGGGGTTGCCCAGCCGAAGTGAGACTTTACAATCCACATGAAAGGAAATTGGATCCTAGAACAGTAAGTGGGTACTTTATTGGGTACCCAGAGAGATCCAAAGGGTATAGGTTTTACTGTCCTAATCACAGTCCGAGAATGGTGGAAATAGAAAATGCCAAATTCATTGAATTTGACGAGATCAGTGGGAGAATTGAACCCAGAGATATAATCATTGAGAAAGTAAGGGTACATGTCCCTATACCTACATCCTTAGAAAAGATAATGGTTCCTTTAATTGATCATCACGATGATACATTGGAACATATAAATGATCATCCATCTCAGAATGATAATACCACTAACGAACCAAGTTCGAAGTCACCAGAACAGGTTGTCTTACACAGATCTCTGAGAGATCGAAGACCTGCTATTTCAGCAGACTATGTGGTGTATCTGCAGGAATCTGAATTTGACATGGGGATAAGTAAAGATCCACTAACATTTTCACAAGCCATAAAAGGGAAGTGATTCTAGTAAATGGATAGATGCCATAAAAGAAGAGTTGAAATCCCTGGATCAGAATCAAGTCTGGGATCTCATTGAATTGCCTGAAGGGAGTAAAAGAGTCAGGTGTAAATGGGTCTTTAAGACCAAACGCGACTCAAAAGACAATGTTGAACGGTATAAAGCCAGACTTGTTGCCAAGGGTTTCACTTAGAAGGAAGGCATTGATTACAAAGAGACATTTTTTTCAGTATCTAAAAAAGACTCTTTCAGGATCATTATGGCATTGGTGGCTCATTATGATTTAAAATTACACCAAATGGATGTGAAAACAGCATTTTTAAATAGAAGTTTGGATGAAGAGGTCTACATGGAGTAGCCAGAAGGTTACTCAGAAAAGGGCAAAGATCACCTAGTATGTAGGCTTAAGAAATCGATATACGGGCTTAAGCAAGCTTCCCGACAATGGTACTTAAAGTTCAATAATAGCATTACTGTCTTTAGATTTAAAGAAAACATTGTTGATCGATGTATATACCTAAAGGTCAGTGGGTCTAAGTTTATAATTTTGATCTTGTATATTGATGATATCTTGTTAGCTAACAATGATCTTGGCTTACTTTATGAAACCAAGGGTTTTCTCTCTAAGAACTTTGAAATGAAAGATATGGGTGAGGCATCCTTTGTGATCGGAATTGAAAATTTTCGAGATTGAAAACAAGGACTGTTAGGATTGTCTCAGAAAAGTTACATAGAAAGAGTTCTTGAGAGATTTGGCATGAAAAGTTGTTCATCACTGGACACTCCAATATCGAAAGGTGATAAGTTTAGCCTATCACAATGTCCTAAAACTGAGTGGGAGCGTAAAGAGATGGAAAAAATCCCCTATGCTTCAGTCATGGGGAGCTTGATATATGCACAGATTTACACGAAGCCAAATATTAGTTTTGCAGTTGGCATGCTTGGGCGCTACCAAAGTAACCCAGGGATGTCTCATTGGAAAGCAGCAAAGAGGCTATTGTGATACCTGCAAGGAATTAAAGATTATCAGCTTACCTTCAGAAGAACTGATAGTTTGGAGGTAACTGGATACTTAGACTCTGATTTTGCTGGTTGCTCTGATAGCAGGAAATCCACTTCAGGTTATGTTTTCCTGTTGGCTGGTGGAGCGATCTCATGGAGAAATATGAAGCAAACAATCACTGCTTCATCTACAATGGAGGCTGAGTTTATGGCGTGCTTTGAGGCTACAGTGCATGGTTTATGGCTGAGGAAGTTTATCTCAGGACTTGGAGTTGTCGACTCTATAGCCAGGCTGCTGAGAATTTATTGTGATAATTCCTTTGCAGTATTTTTCTCTAAAACTATAGGTATTCCAAAGGTGCCAAGCACATGGAGCTCAAATACTTAAGCGTTAAGGGGGAAGTACAGAAACAAACAATGTCCATAGAACATATTAGCACTATACTTATGATAGCAGACTCATTGACAAAGGGTCTAGTAGCGAAGCATTTTAAAGAACATGTTGATAGAATGGGTCTTATGATATGAACATGTTAATGAGCTTGTAGATGTTTTGATTTCTGACACTTAATAATATCTATTATGATTATTTTGTTTCTGTTTTCTTGTCTTTCCACTTTATATGTACATTAAATGGTGTGGATGAATGATGATAAGATAATATCTACAATAGACATGAATTGGAACCTAAGGCATCATAGTATTAGCCTTAATTATCTAATTTAAAGATCATGTTAAATTCAGTTATTGGTATTGTGGTATATGGAAGGAAATTTGTTGATTATATAACAGAGAATCGCCATAACTCGCATTAGTAGCTGGTTTGACAATGATATTATGGAACTCATGAAATGAATTTTGAGCTATAAAAGTTTCAGGAAATGAATTTGCACAGTATGGTTAATTTCCTGTAATAAACCCATGAATGGAAAATATTATTTATGGGCTTATGGGTCAAATGGGAGAATGTAAAAGTTTTATTTAAACTCTGTGTCCCACACACCCATCTTGATAGAGTTTGAAATAGCTTAAAACTTATCAGTTACAAGATGAGTTATAATGGGATAAGAAAACTCCTAAGAAATAAGATTACTCTATATCTCTAATCATAGTTAAACACAAACTCTTGGATTTCTTGATGGCCAGAAATCTATAAATAGCACTGAGGAGTTAAAGGGTTCTCACCTATAACATTAGAGTGCCTCTAGCCATCGGAAGACACTTGTGAGGCTAAGTTGCTAGGGTGATCCTTCTCTCATAGTCAGATTAATTTATTCATCAAACATATAGAGAAAGGTACGTGTTCAATTATTATTGTTTTATTGTGGACCATAGAAAATCAAAGATCCAATTATTAATGTTCATGTTAAAATATTTAACATTGCTGCCCAGTCTCAACCACTGCCATATCAATGCCTTTTCGGAAGGTCTTAGGTGCAGCCTCAAGGAACAGCTCCACTTCCTCGAGAGGATTCCCGGGAGTGAGGACATGTCCCTCCGGCACGCCATCCGCAACATCGTAGGATTTAAGGTTGTGTGGGAGGTCATGAGCTCCAGAGGTGGCAGAGAGCTTTTGGTTGGATTTGGCAGTGTTGAGGAAGGAGAACCGCACGTGAGGGGCGGCCGATGCTAATCTGGAAGCTAGGTTGAGTAAAGGCCAAGGATGGCAGCCAAATGGAAATGCCAAAACTGCAACATGTTGATTTTTTCCTGAGCTTTGACTTATTTTTCTTGGCTTGATTTGCTTCTAGATACTAGATAATATTAGTGTAATTGGTAATATTTTATGTGGGCATGCATTCTAGAACCGAGAGAGATCTATAAGATATATATATTAATAGCATCACACGTTCCAAACTCTTCATTAATTACTGTTGGCAATTAATAGTATTTAGTACAGAATGGTAGCTTTAAACCTAAGTCTGACTGGTAGCCATAGTTAGGTAAGCACTCCCGCCAACTAATAGTGTTAGCATGGAATTTAATCCAAGAAGTGGACCTATAGGTAGAAATGCATTTTTAAAATTTTTTTCTCTTCTTTCTTTAATCATTTTTTACACAGTTTTAAATATTTTTAAAAAATAAAAAATATCAATTCACTGATATTCACTTCCTTAATCATTATGTAAAAAAAATTAAAAATTAAAAATTCAATCGGTCATTTTAATCGGTTCAACTAATATTTTCCTAATATTATTGAGTACTAGATGGTAGCTTTAAACCCGGCTTGTTTGGAAATATATCTCTCCTAAAATTCTCACCTCATCTCTTTCCCAAACATAATTTAAATACAAATATTTTCAAAAGCCATTACAACTTTTTCAAACTAATCATTATAAATTTTTCAAACTTTCAAATAAAAACTAAAAAATCATTCAACATTTTCAAATCTCCAAATAAAAATAATATTATAAAACTATATTATAATAATATTTTAATTTTATAACCTTTTTTATTCAACTTTTTCTCTCTCATTTATCAAAATTTAAAAATTACTCAACTCAAACTATTTCACTACGTACTATTCACAAACTAACTTACTATTAATCACAAAATTATCATCTCATCTCACTCTCCAAACAACAACTCCTACCTTAATTAGAAATTTTCATAAATTTTTCATTTTTATCTAAATACTTTTTTATAATTCAAATAGAAATACATTTATTATGTAAACCTATAAAATATGAAAAATGCTCGGGAAATCGAGAATGATGCTCTCAAATTGACAGATACTTTTTTTTTTTTTTTTTTTAAAAAAAATAATTTTTTTATTTTATTTTATTATTTTAATTTTTTTTTTTTTTTTTTTAAAAAAAATAATTTTTTTATTTTATTTTATTATTTTAATTTTTTTTTTTTTTTTTTTTACTTAAAAGAAGATGATATTTCCACCGAGATTTTGTACGATAAAGTCTTTCGATTTTTTTTTTTCGCGTTTGTTTATATTTTAATATTGTATTTCTTCTTCTTATTATTTATATAAAATAAATAAATAATAATTTAAAAAAAAAATACATTGTCAGTACCAAATTCTGTCGATTGCTCTAGCACTACCCTTTACTTAATTCTATCGGTAGCTCTAGCACTGCCCATTGCTTAATGGTTAAACAAGTATTTTAGTAATTTGTTAAATTTTTTAAATGTTTAAAGATCTTTAAAAATGATAAAAAAAAAAAAAAAAAACACAAGAAAAGTGCATTTGCTCTTATAGGTAACGCACGTTGCACCTTTTTCGATCCCTTAACATTGTCCACAAAATATTGCATGTGTGGAATATGTAACCCAATATTTTATCACTACAACAGTTTAGTTCTTTCAGGATCAATATATTCATCCCAAAAGTTATGATTTTTCCCCCAAAATATTTTTTAGAATGAAAAACAGCGTCCCAAGGTAGTCCAATATTAGTGTCCCAAAAGATATTTTGAGACGAATATATCCATTTCGTTCTAAAAAATATCTTTTGAGATGAAACTGATCTGGACCATTTCATCACGTCTGAATGAGAATTTTAGTCTAGGACGATTGAATTTCGTCCAAGAAAGTCGTTCCAACTCCTACAAAAACAGTTCAAAAAATATGTCTTTTCGAACGTGTACTTCATGAGTGGTTGATTGATACCAATCCGTTCGACCAAATAGACATGAAAAAACGTTCGAATAAACAAATTGATGATCAAACGTAAATTATATTAATTTTTAGAATTGAATAAGAGGTTCGAACATGTAATGAATAGAAATAGTAAGTTGCATGTTCAAATGGTTCGGAACGTTTGATGACCGTTCGAACTCAAACGTGTGATATTCTAACGATTGTGTCCAATTTATATATGTTCGAATGTTTGATGATCGTTCGAACGGTTAGTATTTTCATTTTAATAAAAAATAAATAAAAACAAAATAGATATTTATATTTTAAAAATACATTACAAAATTTTCAATATAAATAAAACTAATCTAATAAGTCAGAATTAAATAGTAATAATACTAATAATGTTATCAGTACAGAATTCTATAAATCATAAAATTTATGCAAAACATGAAAATCAATTGCTTGAAGGCCTGAATTGTTGCATAAGCGTCTGCATTTCGAGTTGCATCTCTCTCCGGAACTCTTCTTGTTGTTCTTCTTATTATTTTATTCACATCTCCATGTCTGATTGTTTTGTCAATTGAGCATCTAATTCACGCTGTTTTGCAATAAATTCTTCGATCATGGAATTTGAATTCTCTAACACAATGGCAATAATACTTGACATTGATGAAGAGTCTAAACGCTTTACACAACGACCCAAACCCTTCAAATATGTTCAACGTTGACCCAAAACTTGTGCAAAAATTTCAACATCACTTGTTGATGAATTATCATCTAATGTAGTTTCAGCACAGATGACAACCATTTTATCATACACACAACATAAAAAAATTAAGATTGAGACAAAAATTTAAATATTATTAATTAAAAAAATTATAAAACTTACATAATTCTCACGAGTATCGGGATGAGAGAGTACATTACAAATTTCAGAGAGAGGCTATGGAAAGATCTTGAGCCTGCACGATGATAAATCTTCAACTTAGATCTATTTGTTCTGTTTATAGAACTTCGCTCCTGTATAGAAATTGTAAATATTAGTAAGTAAAAATTATAAATAAGACACATAAAGAATTCATTTAATTTACCTTTTATGATGGATGCTCAAATCTGTCATAAAGTTTTTCCCAATCTATAGGTTGGACATCCTGAAAAGGATGCTGGTGTACATCTTCCTTATTCTCATACTTCTTGTAATGCTCGTGACACATCGTCTAATACATGCGGAATGCATTACATATCAGCTCATCGACAGTCTTACGCTCCTCTCTTCGATCAAAATTTAGTTCGAAGTCATCCTTAAAAAAGTATATGCACAAAGATATTATCATTTACAATATTAAATAATATCAATATAAATTTATTATTTAAATATTACGTACCAAACAACGCTTCTTTATAAGCACTTTAATATCTTGCAGGACTTTATGGTATGAACTCGTAGTCAAAGGTGCATAATTCCGTGTAAGAGCACTCACATGTGATGCAAGCCAAGCTGCTTGTTGTCCCTCACCTCTGATATGTTCATCAAGAATGTTAACCTTAATTTTATCCATTTTACGAGATTTCTCGAACGTCACGCCTATAGTAGGGCGTCGTCCGTGACGAGATTGTACTGTTATCTCTTTAAATAATATTTAGTTATTTACCTTGTATCAATTATCAATTATCTTAATTGAAAAAATAAGTATTAGTTATTTACCTTATTCTATAGAATCAGTCTCTAATGGTGAGCCAGATCGAGAGCTAGGAACTGGTGGAGACAGGATGCAAACTTCCTTCCTCTTTGGTGTCATAATTGCAAGATACTGTGTAGTGTGAACACAAAACTAGTCAATCATCTATATCAGTTTCATCTATATATTCACTCTCATCATCTGTAGATACTTCAGATGATTCAACATTCTGATAATTTGTCGCATCAACTATTTCAGCCTCAATATCTTCCTGATATAATGAGATCATCTCATACTGGATCAAATCTACAAATAAGTTAAAAATGGGTTGACTCACTTGTAGTGAGGCCGATCTCATTTATTAAAAATTAGAGAACTCACAATTTCATGATATCATTGCAGAAATGTTATACTGCAATCAATGGGACTTATATCAACACATGGGCACCCGTCAAGGCAACTAACTCGTTTATAAGTCAGCATCACCAAGTTAGCAAAAATGTGTTGGATGTTAGTGATGCAGCAGGAATTGAGATGCTGGCAATACTCAGGGGCCTTTAGCTTAGTGTACACTTGGGAATCAACAACCTCATAATTGAAAGTGACTCCCTGATCATGGTAAAGGAGCTGCAACAGCCTGAGCCATCCATGTCTATGTTAGACAATCTCATAAAGGATGCAAAGGAGTTGATGGCAAGGTTCAACAACTGTGAAATTCGACATGAAGGAAGAATGTGTAATGAAGCTGCACATAGACTTGCAAGATTTGCTTGGAATATCAATGACATTAGCATGTGGTGGGGATCTTTCCCTGATATAATTTATCAAGTGCTTTGGACTGAAAGAGAGTGATAAGGTTGATGTCTGTTAATGAAGTTCGGCATAATAATGATTTATTAATCTTTACATTCGCCTTCCATCGTTCTCCTTCGTCTCTAGTAAAATAGTAATTTTTTATTCTCACGTGTGCTCGCTCAACTTTACCGTTCATAATAAAAAACATACTTCTCATGCTGCTCAGCCGCTTAGCATGTACTATTGGGCATGCTCCTCGTGTATTTGTACTTCTTTTTATATCAAATATTTTTTAAACATTTTAAAAAATACATCATTTTATTAATAGTCACTTACTTAACTATTAAGTAAAAAAATAAAATATATGAGCGGTCAAGATGAGGGAACAAAACTATGGGACAAATTAGTAGCATTTTCCATATATAAATATGGGGAAAAACCTTCATGTTCATATGAAATATAAATTTTTATTAAATCCAAATGAAGTTAAATAAGTAATCAGTTTTGAATTCACAGCATTGTCTTCTTATCCATTTATAATTTAAGATGATTATTTATAATTACAGTCATGGTTTAATAATTAATTGTGTAGGCCTGCTGCTGACATGGTGACAATTTTTTTATTATTATGTAATGTTTTACAATATTTTACATAATTATGTTTTAGAATGAAAACTATTTTTATAAAATAACTTAGATAATAACATTACTTTGTAAAAATATCCTCATTTTAAAATATAGGTTGTGAAATATATTGAATGATTATCATTACTCTTCAATTATCGTCTGAAAAGTTTGTGAAGATGTAATTTTGGACAACGGTAAAAAGTCAGACACCAACAGTACTATGGTACTTGCAACTTAAATAAATATCCATTTAATAAAATGGTACATTGATTAGAGCACTGGCATCGGCCTGGCTACATTGATATGCCAGGCCAATGCAAAATTTGCCTAGTGATCAATTAAAACGCCAAGCAATGGACTACCTAACATAAAGAGTTGAGACTTTGAGTTACAGTAAAGCCAAAGATAAAGTCATCTTTGGTGTGTAATTGTTCACAGGCCAAAGCATTATTTCCACATAGACAACTTGTTTTATTTTCTTCCCTCCATTCTCTCGATACCCACCTTCATCTCCCTTTATGCCTTCACTGAACCTCCTTTCCATTTGTTCTCTCTATTTTTCTCTTCCCTCTCCCTTTCTCTCTTCCCTCTACACCAGACCGATACTCTCTCTCTCTCTCTCTCTCTCTCTCTCTCATTCTCTCGATTTTCCTTTTCTTTTTCTCAGTTTCCTCTACGGGTGGCCTTCCTCTCTCTCATTCTCTTCCCTCTACACCAGACCGGTCTTCATCTATCTCATTCTCTTCGTTTTCACCAGACCGAGACTCGCTATCATTCTCTTCGTCCAAACCGAGACGCGCCCTCTCTCACCAGACTAGACTCATTCTCGCTCATTATCGTCCTAGCTCAAGACCCATTCGGATGGGAAAATATTACTTGTGCGAGAATCAACATCAGGCACCCATTCGGCAGAACCTATTCGCCATCTAATTTGTGCTTGGTATGTTAAATTTATATGCATATAATTTTTGGTCCATTGGGTATGCTTAATTTGTGCTTGATCTATGGAAAATTTGTGCTTGGGAAAGATTTGTGCTTGGTATGTAAAATTTCTATGCAAATAATTTTTAGTCCATTGGGTATGCCTAATTTGTACTTGATATGTGGAAAATCTGTGCTTGGGAAAGATCTATGCTTGGTATGTAAAATTTTTATTCAAATAATTTTTGGTCCATTTGGTATGTTAAAAATGAGACTTGAAGTAGAG
Organism: Pterocarya stenoptera; assembly: GCA_003123785.1. Taxonomy (NCBI): domain Eukaryota; kingdom Viridiplantae; phylum Streptophyta; class Magnoliopsida; order Fagales; family Juglandaceae; genus Pterocarya; species Pterocarya stenoptera. The sequence goes on from QEOT01003232.1 coordinate 140,717, forward strand.
GTAGAAGGAGAAGGATGAAGGAAGAAGGAAGGGATGGAGAGAATGAAAGGAATTCGAGAGCTCAACTCAGAAGGAAAAAATATGCTCGCTGTTTCATTAACTCTGCACTTCTGGAATACAATTCTCATATGCTCTATATACAGCTCAAAATAATACATAAGATTAAAAATGAAACAAAACAACTTCTTACATTCACACACAAACATGTATGCATATTTACACAAAGAGGAAATATACAAACACGTCCACCGTAGTACTAACAGCAAGTTGCAGGCCACTCATTGCCTCAGTGCACTGTTGTCTTGTCTTGCAGCTTTTGTGTAGTGCATCTTCAGCTACTGCAATGGTAGTTGAGTTGGGTCTTTCTTTTATGGGCCTTGAAGCATTTGGCCTATGCATCATGGGGCTTATTGCATCTGATTTTTGTGAGGGTATGCCTGATTTGTGCTTTATCTATAGAAAATCTGTGCTTGGGAAAGATCTATGCTTGATCTGTGCTTGGGAAAGATCTATGCTCGATCTGTGCTTGTCTATCCCCTTTTCATTTGAAGGAGGCTAATACCTTCTGATTTATAATTTAGGATGCATTCGCCGAGTCCAATGTATGTGTGCATGCGTGTAACTTTTCATTCTATTGTTTTGTTTTGATTTTGATTGGTCTAGTTTCCAATTAGTGAAACTTTTGTGCTTGATTGGGTTGTTGCCTTTGTCACCGAATGTATGTTTATATTCTTTCAGAACATCCTCAAGTAATCGGATATAGTTATTCCCTTTTATCAGTTGATGCATAATTATAATTATCTTTAGCTACTTCTTTGATGTTTAAAATTGTGCTAGTTTTTTAATCTGCATTTCCATAATGAAATTAGTAATTCTAATTTCCACTGGTGTGATTGATTGATAGGATGAAGCCATTGAAATTAGTAATATGTGTTTATGAATATATAACACAAGAATGGATTGTGTGAGTTGATAGAAGGAAAACTCTTGCTTTTAAAAATTAGGTATTTTATAGCCTGTATTCGTGATAGTTCATCAAAAACTGAGAATTGATTAGCCCAATAAATATATTTATTACCTTGGTAGTTACAATTTTCAAAAAAGAAAAAGAAAGCCAACAACTGATGTGCCAATTTCAGAAGAGACAACCACCCTTGCTTCGACATTACCCATATATATTCCCATAAACTTGGAAATACTTATCATTATCAAGGTAGAATCCTCTTTTTTACTTTGAAACCCTACAGCTTCCAAATTACCCATAGGAAGAAGAAGGTTTTAAATATCTGATCACACATGAGCAGGAATGCTTATTTCGAGATTTAATATTGAAATATTAGTTTATGCTATTCTACTTAGGTTTTGAATGTGCCCAGTGGGATTTCTTTCATATAGATCTATCTTGGTTTGTGATGGCTGCTGTGGCACACTACTACTTATATTGGCAACTTGGAAGGTGTCTAACTTTTTTGACTCATTGAAAACGTCATATTTTTTAAGGATGGACATACAAATTAATGATGACTATTTCTTCACCACTCTCTTACAAAGTGGATGAAAAGGTTGTAATAGCACCCAACGCAATATTCTAATGTTGTGGTCCAAGCAACCTCCAATGACGGTGAAAAGAGGCATCATTCAAAAAAAGTTCAAAGGGATGCATCTTTTACTGCAGAGGAGGATAACCTCCTCATCTCAGCTTGGCTCAACATTAGTATCTATGTGATAAATGGTACTGATCAAAAGTCCACTCAAATGTGGGACAATTTTAGAATTTTATCATGAATATAAAAAATCAAACACTGTCAACCGTTCTGTAGTGTCTTTGATGAATCAGTGGTCCTCGATTCAGAAATGCACAAATAAGTTTTGTGCATTTTTAGCACAGGTAGAGTCATTACATCTGAGTGATACAACGGAGCAAGATAATGTATGTAGCATTTTCCTTTAATTATGCAATTATGTAGGACTGATTTATGAACTAACAATATTCTTATAGATTTGTAGATTGAGAAGGCAAAAATTTTATACAAAGAGATGGAGAGGAGTAACTACACAATGGAGCACTGTTGGTGTCTTCTGAGACACCAACCAAAATGACAGCAACACATCTCCACGCTTGGGACAAGAAGAAGGCCACAACCAAAACTACACCGTGAAGTTGCTGTTGGCACAGTGGAGGAGAACATAGAGGTTGTTGCTGAGAGATCTCTAGCTAAAAAAGTTGAGAAAGAAAAGAGAGGAAGCGGAAGTCGATGGAAGGCAAAGATACTGAGATCAACATTGTCTTAGCTAAAATGATCAAGGATAGTAAGGGTGCTACCTGCATGGTACGAGGCGGGGTGAAACCTTCCCCTCACCCCACACCCGCCACGCACCATGCAGGGGAGGAACTTTTTCCCCCCGCACCCCTCCCCAGGGAGGCCGGCGGGCGGGAAAATGCCATACCCCTCACCCCCAGCCTAGGCCAACCCATTGGGTCTAAAAAATTATTTTTGGGTCTAAAAGGATTTTTTTGGACCCAAATTATAATATAATTTAAATTTATAAATATAAAAAGAACTTAAACTCATTAGAATTATATTTTAGATTGTCTCTACTAAGTCCTATATTACTTAAGTATGACTATTGTATTACCTTAACAATCTTTTTGGACCCAAATTATAATATAATCTAAATTTATAAATATAAAAAGAATTTAAACTCATTAGAATTATATTTTGGATTGTCTCTACTAAGTCCCACATTACTTAAGTATGACTATTGTATTGCCTTGGCCTCTTATATAAAGGTTGGCAAGGCAATCCAAAAACTTAAATACAATTTCAAGTTTTTAATAAATTGTATATATCTATATACAATATATTTATTTATATATATTTATAATTATAAAAAAAATATCTTTATATATGTGGAGCGGAGCGGGGGCTGAGGTAGAGCCCCGCTGTGGTCATCCCTCCCTCTGCCCCTAATGGTCCTTCTCCTTACGGGGCGAGGCGGGGCAGCGAGGTGTGGGGCCTCGTTGCCCACCCCTAGGGGATAGAGCCACGTGTATGGAAGAGCGGAGAAATGCTATGTTGAAGGCAGATCGCGAAAGATGTGCAGCATTTGAACTAAGGAAAAAGAATTTTAAGGCAAAGATGATGAGACTAGATCTTGCTGGCATGAATGCCATGCAGCAAGAATATTTTCATAATATTTAGCAAGCAATTTTTGAGGTATCGAAATCCCATTCTGGAGGTACATATACATCTCCATCGACACCTTATGGAGGTGTCTAACTTCTAATGTTGGTACTTTTACATTTTATTTTGATTTTAGTAGTAGCCCAGCCACATGTGAGTTGGTTAAACATATGGCTGGGTAGCAACTAAAGGTGTCAAATGTGTTATAGACTGTGTTGGTATCTTGTGAACTGCATTGGTATTTATATGGACTGTGTTGGTATTTTGTGGACTTTGTTGGTATTTTGTGGACTATGTTGGAATGTTGTGAACTGTGTTGATCAATACTATTGACTGTGAACTGTGAACATTGTGGACTGTGTTGAGGATACTAATGTTGGACTGTGGACTGTGTTGGTGCCGTGTGGAATGTGTTGGTATTTATTTGTGGACTATGTTGCTCAAAACAACTAGTTCACTTTATATATGTTGGATTGTGGACTTTGTTGAGGATACTAATGTTTATTAACAAATAAATATTTATTTGTTAATATTTATTCAATACTAATGGTAGAATTTTTTTATTTATTTATGTTGGATGAATTAGATACATTATTAAAAATATGAAGTGTATTTACAAAATATTAAAAAAAATTGTCAAATATTGTTAAAATATATAATATAATATTGTTATTTCACTTTAAAATGGCTATTCCAATGTAGACTCACCTAATCAAAGGTTGATACTATAGCCAAAAGTTGAGATTCTAGCCAAACTTTGGATTTGTCAATAGCTCAAAGTTTTGAATTATTTTTTGTAGATTGTTTTTATTTTGATACTGTAATGTAATATTTCGATATGAGAAATTCTTCTTGCAGTCTGGGACTCCTTGCGCACGTCATGAAACACATCGTTTCATTTATAGTAGGCCCCATTTATTGAATGTAGTGGATGGTTGGTGTTTGACTCCCGGAGATGAGAAGAAAAAAAATCAAACCAAACCAAACGCATCGTTTTCTTTATGCCCTATACCTTTATCCCGTGGGTTCCATCTTCATCCTTAGACAGGTTGCTGTGAGTTTTATTTTAGAAACTTTATGGAGATTGAATCGTAACAGAGATATTTACACTGCAATTGTTCATTCTAGTTTTCTTAGTCTTCTTTTAGTTATTTTTTGTTTACTCTCTATTTCTATTTTCTCTGTCAAATTTTTTTGTTAGTTTTACATGTGAGCAAATTATGCTGGAATCTATCTTGAGTTTGAAAAGAGTAACGGATGATTTTTCCTTTTGGAATTTTATTCTTATCGATGGAATTTGTAATATCTTTGTTTTTTTTTTTTTTTTTCATTTCCTTGGTCTGTAGGGCTAATTTATTTGTTAAAGTTTAGCTTTAATTGGAGCAGCTGGTGGTTCCGTCCTCGACTCGTACCAGAGCTCATGGGTAGGGGAAATGGAAGGCTTGGCATCAGGTTGGGGTTGGACTACGTAAGTGGTCTTCTTCTATCGCGGGAGGGAGTGAAAATCGTTGGAGGGTAAATATGTCACGGACCTTTTCGAAATTTCACCACAATTTAAGGAGTAAATGACCGAAAGCTCCCCATTTGTCCTCACGCAGGCCCCCCACGGGCCTGTACCTAGCAGTGCTCTTTTGATATTGGTACGTACCAGCATACTGTTTTGAGATTATAAAATTTACATATATATTTTTTATATTTATACAAAAAAAGTAACATCAAATAAATATAATTTTATATGTCAAATAATATAAGACATTGAATCACTTTATTTCTTGAAAGTTTTGATTTAAAAATTTATATTCCTTAATTTACTTAATATAAGAAGCGAGAACTCAACTAACTATATATTGGCCACCATTAAATACAAAACAAATAAAAGCAAGTTTGCCTTTTAAGGAAAAAAACTTATTTGCATGTATAAAGTATCCAAGCGCAACGCAATACTTTTGAGAAAAAAAGAAAAGAAAGAATAGATATGATACTAACATAAAAAATTAATATTTTAATGATAAATTTCACTATTTTTTAAAATGAATATACGGCGTTTGTGTATCTAGTAATACTATATAATCTTAAAGTGTATAAATGAGTAGTCCTAGGTACAGTTCTAAGCTGTGCAAGCGTCGCACACTTTTTTAAAACAAAGAGTGAAGTTCATAATTAAAACATTAATTTTTTCATGTGGATCTTATACTTATTTAATTTTTTTAAAGTGAATACACGGTGCTTACATATTCTATGATTATAAATATCAATTTTTCATATAAATATAGCATATTTTTAAAAATAAAATAAAATTTATTATTAAAAAATAATTTTTTTATGTAATTCTTAAATTTATCCAATTTTTTATATCTAAAAATATCTTTTCTCTCCTATTATAATCACGGAAGAAGTACCATCCAAATTAATGTTTGTCATCCGTACCATTTTCCGTGTAAATGGTCCCAATAATGGTCCCAAGTTCGTATTAATTATGTGGTCCCAACTCCGTATTAATTATGTGGTCCAGATCATTGAAAATATAGATACGTTGCACCCAAAACCACGCTACGTACGCAACCGCAATGGTGTCCATATGTATATATTTTTAAGAATAATTTTAGAAAGAATAATTTTAGATATAATTATGGTCTAGTATTTATTTTGAAAAACATTAGTAGAATTTATTATTAAAAGATTAACTTTATTTATACAAATTTTATATTTATTATTTTTTTTTTTTGAAAAATATACGACACCTGTATACTTTATTAAATATATTTTTTTTGTTGTACGTAATATCATTTGTGGACAACATATGTGGTTGTTTTGGAGTTGTGATCAAGAATAAGATCACGTTCTTCATCAGCTACACATGCTTATTATAAGATAACGTACGGTTACCCACGACGATCCTCTCGATAAACATTTCCAATAGTTTGAAAAACCATTTTTGTATCAATTATTTGATCCCACGTAAGAAAATGACTAATTAAAAGATGATAAAATTTTTTTTTATCTGAATAGTAAGTTCAATATATTCCACTCTTTATTTAGTTGCCTATATCTTAATGCCAAAAATTATACAATAGATCGGAAAGAAAGATATCGTCATCTCCGATCCACGTTGGTGATTTGGACTTCGATACGGTACTCGTCGCGTTTATCTATAACATAAATAATAAATAAGCAAATAAAAGTAAATATAGGGAGACACATAAATTTACGTAGTTCGACATAAAAACCTACGTCCACGGGTTGTTGGGGGCAAAAACCACTATATCAGGTGATGCTTTTACAATGTCTCATGGTTTCACATATCACTCAATACAATGGGATAATTTAGTCTCAGAAGAGTTAGTGGAGAGTGCATGGAGAGAGTCTGTAGAGAACCTGTTAGAATTGTGGGTGAGCTGCTCCTTTTATAGAGGTTATTTCCTTAGAGTGATAGAGTCCAACTTGACTTGTGATATCTTTTACTATTAGAAGTCTGAGTCAACTTCTTTGTCTTATCTCTTGGCTTTATCTCTTCCCTTAGTGATAGGTTTTTAGAGGGATTGACCCGGTCAATTTAGTCCCTAACAGATGCCTTTGATTCTTAAGGTCAACTTGCTTATCAAGAAGGCATTGAGAATCTTCAAGTCAACCTTAGTGGAGGTAACTTGCAGAAAAAAAAAAAATTATAGTAATTAGTTCATAGTTTTTCACTGGTATGCAATAGAGATCTCCATGAGTGGTCCTTAAGAAGAATTTGTAAAATTTGTAATAAGGGCCTTTGAGGAAGGGTCCTTGTGAAGTTTGTTTGTAAGAACGTTTGCGTAGTGATGTATGTGAATGTTTATCGTTAGTAAAGTGCATATATTTCCGTGCTCAGTAATCGTTTTTGGTGGCCTCAGTAAATTTTGCCCCATGCTGTATTTTTTGTTGGTATTTTTTCGTTTTGATGTGAATGTAAGAGTTTGTTTGTAGTAATCCGTGCTTAAGTGGTCAGGGTGCCCATCGACCCCCCAGATCCATCTTAGGCGGTTATAGAGCTTGGAGGCTCGTTATCGAAGGTAACCCACTGGCGATGGTTGTAGCGAGTGGAGACACTCGGATGTGAGTGTAGTGGGAGATGCCCTCGACCGTGTAACTCTTGGCGATGGGCATAATAGGAGAGATGTTCGACCGTGTAGCCTTGGCGAATAGGTGTGGCAGAAGTGATGCTCGACCGCGTAACCTTACCAGTTGGCGAAAGGCGGGAGAGATGCTCAACTGCTCAGTTCTTGGCTAGAAGGTGTGGCATGAGTGATGCTCGAATGCGTAACTGTACTGATTGGAGAAAGGCGGGAGGGATGCTCTACTGCTTACGGTTTGGTGAGAAGGTGTGGAAGGAGTGATGCTCGACCGCGTAACCTTACCGATTGGAGAAAAGCAGGAGAGATGCTCGACTGCTCAGTTCTTGGCGAGAGGGTGTGGCGGGAGTGATGCTCGACCGTGTAACCTTACCAGTTGGAGAAAGGTGGAGAGATGCTCAACCGCTTAGTTCTTGGTGATGGGCATAATGGGAGAGATGTTCAACCGTGTAGCCTTGGCGAATAGATGCAGTAGGAGATGATCTCGACCACATAACCTTGGAGAGTGGAGTGCAGCAGGAGATGCCTTTGACCAAGTAACTCTTGGCGAATGGCATAACGGGAGAGATGCTCGACCAGGTAGCCTTGGCGAGGGAAGCGTGGCGGGAGGATGACTCTACTGCGTTGATGTTAAAGTTGAGCTCAACTGCTTCATTGTAGTAGGAGACAAAATGTGACCATACTCTGTGGCTGGAGCTACAGATCTCTTTGTATAAAAATAAAAACCAAATAGGTTAGATTAAATAATCAAACTCACAAGTTTGAGGTTTGCAAACCGTTCAATGGCGATCTCTAGAGAAGGTCGTGTTGTCTTCTGACCCGCTCCCGTTCAATGGCGATCTCTAGAGAGGAATGTGTAGTCTTTTGACCCCCACTCTCGTTCGTTTGCACCACGAGTGTGTAACTCGACTTTTGGTTGCACCATGTCCTAAGAAGTTCGAACAAAATAGGTAAGTGTAATACAAATTACAAGTTTCAGATTTTCAGACCTTGGTTATCTTGCTCGGACTATCGCTAGGTAAAATTCATGCGAATGGCGTGGAAAATAATGTGTATGGCAAGGGGCCCTCTGCGTGGTGTGCAACTGGCGAGGAATACCTCATGTGGTGGGCAATTGGCGAGCAAAACTTTGTGGGCGAGCAGTTGGCGAGCAACACCGTGTGGGAAAGCAACTGGCGAGGAACACCGTGTGCGTTGGGTGACGAGGAGACGGCAAGGAACATTGTGATGGCTACGGAAAAAGCGAGTCTTTTGGTGGTGTGTTAAAATGTAAGCAACAAGAAAAATAGAAAAGTTGAGGAGATCTTATCTAATGTTTCAATGACGATCTTGTGAGTGTAGAATTCACATTGTCCTCGGGTGTGGCAGGCAGCATATAATAAATATATATATCTATTTATTTTTTTGGAGACGATTTCACGAATCGAGGAATTTGAACTTTTGTAGATGATCCCATGAGTCGGAGAATATCCTTCTCCCAATTTTGGTATAGAGAAAAAGTTAATCCCTCAGACAGCGCCAACTGTTAATTCTACAAATTGCACAACAGACCGAAAATGAAGAAAGAGTTATCTTAACCCACGTTGGTAATTCGGACTTCGATACGGTGCTCGTCACGTTCATCCATAACATAAATAATAAATAAGCAAATAAAAGTAAATAAATGGAGACATAAAAATTTACGTGGTTCGACATAAAAGCCTACGTTTACGGGTTGTTGGGGACAAAATCCACTATATCAAGTGATGATTTTACAATGTCTTATGGCCTCTCATATCGCTAAATACAATCAGAGAATTTAGTCTCATGAGAGTTGGTGGAAAGTGGATGGAGAGAGCCTGTAGAGAACCTATTAGATTTGTGGGGGAGCTGCTTCTTATATAGAGGTTATTTTCTTGGAGTGATAGAGTCCAACTTGACTTGTGATATTTTTTTCTTTTAGGAATCTGAGCCAATTTCTTTGTCTTACCTCTTCCCTCAGTGATAGGTTTCCAGAGAGTTTGACCCAATCAATTTAGTTCCTAACAGGTGCCCTCGAGCACCAAAAATCTAAAAACCCAAAAATGATCACCGAGCACGGAAATATACACACTCTACTAACGATAAAAATTTACATACAATCACTACGCAAACATTCTTACAAACAAACTTCACAAGGGCCCATCCTCGAATGCCCTACTATAAATTTTACAAATTTTTCTTGAAGACTACTCATGGAGATCTCCATTGCATAACAGTTAAAAACTACAAACCAACAACCAGAATTTCTTTTTTTGCAGGTTACCTCCATCATGGTTGACTTGAAGATTTTCAAGGCCATCTTGATAAGCAAATTGACCTTAAAAATCGAGGGCGTCTTTTAGGGACTAAATTGACTGGGTCAAACCCTCTGGAAATCTATCACTAAGGGAAGGGATAAAGTTAAGAGATAAGACAAAGAAGTTGGCTCAGATTCCTAAAAGGAAAAGATATCACAAGTGATGTTGGACTCTATCACTCCAAGGAAATAACCTCTATATAAAGAGCAGCCCCCCACAAATTTGACGGGTTCTCTACAGGTTCTCTCCATGCACTCTTCACTAACTCTCCTGAGACTAAATTCTCTCATTGTATTGAGTAATATGTGACGCCATAGGACGTTGTAAAATATCACCTAATATAATCGATTTTGCCCCTAACAATCTTTGGACGTAGACTTTTATATCGAAACACGTAAATTCTTGTGCCCCTATTTATTTATTTTTATTCGCTTATTTATTATTTATATTATGGATGAATGCAACGATCACCATATCGAAATCCGAATCACTAACGTGGATTGGAGATGACTCTTTCTGTTTTTCTGGTCTGTTGTGTAATTTTTGACATTAACATTTTATATATATATATATATGTGTGTGTAATTAATCCACTAAATTACGTACAAAGGAAATTTTAGTCCAGTACATATGTATGAGATATTGAAGTTTGAGAATACTTCCAACCAATTGACATTAAATAACGTACGATGGTCAGATAATAAATAATGGCACACGTACTGCTATTTGTCATGAAGACGTCATGCATGTGGTATAAATTCTAAATTAAATTCAACCTATTTATAATATACATACTTAGATCTGTAAAATGAGATTTTTAAAATGAATAATGCTAGAGCCATAGTGGGGGCTCTTATTGAATTCTAGTATGTATTTTTTTTTATGTGTTCTTTTTAATTCTTTTTTGTATAGATATTTTTAATAATTTTAAATATCTAAAAAAAATATCGTTAAAAAATATTTCTTTATCACGAAATAAAATATAAAAATCATATTTTTTTTTTAATTTTTATATTTTACTTTGTGATTAAGGAAATATTTTTTTAATATATATATTTTTATTTTCTGATTAAGGAAGTGTTTTATAATGATGTTCTAAATTTATTTTATTTTTTTAAAATATTTAAAAGTGTTAAGAAGATCTACGTAAAAAATAACTTAAAAAAAGACATATGAAAAGACATATACTAGAGCCAGCGGGAGCCCTAAGCGATGGCTCTAGCATTGTTCTTTTAAAAGTTAAAGTAATACTATTTCTAATTGAGCCATGCTAGGTATGTATAAATAGTTTGACGCACCAAATCTCATACCGACACTTATATAATAAAGAAGAAAAATTTTGAAAAAAAAAGGTCTTCTATCTTATAAAAATTATTCTTATCTCTAATTTACATCAATATTTTATTAAATAAATATCTTACATATTAATATTAGTGAGAGGTTTAATATGGAAAATCGCCTGCAAGAAAGCTTTTCCAAAGAGATGTTAGAACGCATGAACAGGAGGAGCCACGAAAAGCAAGAAACCATGTCAGCAGTCTAAAAACTTTTACCTTTGAATAAAACAATCCTGTCGTTGTTATATATTAACTACGTTCCCATTATCTGACGTTGTGGTCAACCAAACTACAGTACTCATCATTCTTATTTATTTTTTGTCTGTACAATTATTAATTTTAATTAATTTTTGACAGGAACATTCTTCATGTTTTTCAAGCATCATTAGCTTAACCACTGTGTTCGTGGCGAAGTTGGTGCCCGACATAAATGGTCGAACAATTCAATGAACTCATTTGCAGCAAAAAAAAAATTTTGCACGACTAGCTGTACAACAGCACCAATCCGTGTTTGAATAAGCAAAATGACCGAAAAAAACTTTTTTTTTTCTTGCAACTGAAAATAAAAGAATTTCTTGAGGCAGAGTATTCTGTCCGAAAAGGCAGATCGCAAAACCACACAGACAATCAAACGAATGCCCCAAACGTGCGTACAGGGATTAAAAGAAAATAAGATAAAATGAAAAAGACAAATTATTAATCGTTCACATAAGTTTCAAGTTATTCGGAGATCGTTTTCTTTCTGCAGGTACTCATGATAATTTATTGAGAGATTAGCTCAAGCAAAGTTTTGAAATCTTTGGAAGCAATCCCATCAGGTCCGGCAGCTTTCACTACAAGCTCTTTAAGATCTCTGATCTTCTCCCTCATCCTCCTTCCATGTTGATCATGTCCCAGAACGAGCTCCAAGCTCTTGACCATTCCCTTCTTTGTAAACACCCCTCCCTCAACCCTAACCCCTATCTCCCACACGTCCTCTACCACCCGTCCGTTCATCTTACCATCGCCTAAGATCGGTCGGCAGATCATCGGAACCTCTCCGACAATGCTCTCAAACACAGAGTTGTATCCACAGTGTGTTATGAACACGCCTACTGCTTTATGTGACAAGACATGAGCCTGGGGTGCCCAGGGAACTATTTTTCCTTGCCTCCTTGTCCTCTCGAGGAACCCATTCGGCAGAAATGCTTTGAAATTTTCCCTAAGTGACCAAAGAAAAGGAACGCAACTCACTTCCAGCGCCTCTGCTAAAGCTGCAAACTCGTGGGGTGGCACCGCCGCCACTGTTCCAAAGCTTATATATGCTACCGATGTTGGCTTTTGCTCGTCCAACCATGGGAGGCAGCCTGTGGCGTCTGAATGCGATGGTGGTAGGGGTGGAGTTGGGAATATTAATGTGAGAAAACCCACGTAAAGAATGTCTTGGAACTTGGACTTGAGATCATCGGTGAGTATCGTTGAGTATATTTCTTGGAAAGAGTTCATCACAACAGCATTTGCTCGCGGCAGGACCTCCCTAATTCTGCGCAGCGTGCGTCCGAAAATTGATGAAGAATTTGAGTGATTACCTTGAAGTATTTCTTGGGGTAAGTCCCCGAAGCGCATTACGGAGAGTCCTGGAATGGCATCTAGGGTTTTGTCAATAGGGTTTAGATCTCCCACTGCACCGCCATTACCACGAGCTTCACCGCCACCGCAAGCTTTAGCATAAGTCTCATGGATGAGAGCGCTGTAGATGTGGGCAGAGAGGTCGTAGGGTGCGGGAACGTGTAAAGGGACCCACTTTACATGCATGTCCGCAGCCATATCGCAGCCAAAGACCAAGAAAGTATCGTTCAAGATGCAGGTGATCTTTTGCTGCCCAGTCTCGGCCACTGCCATATCCATGCCTTTTCGGAAGCTCTCAGGTGCAGCCTCGAGGAACAGCTCCACTTCCTCGAGGGGATTCGCGGGAGTGAGGACATGTCCCTCCGGCACGCCATCCGCAACATCGTAGGATTTAAGGTTGTGTGGGAGGTGAGCTCCAGAGGTGGCAGAGAGCTTTTGGTTGGATTTGGCAGTGTTGAGGAAGGAGAACCGCACGTCAGGGGCGGCCGATGCTAATCTGGAAGCTAGGGTGAGTAAAGGCCAGGGATGGCTCCCAAATGGAAATGCCAAAACTGCAACATGTTGATTTTTTCCTGAGCTTTGACTCATTTTTCTTGGCTTGATTTGCTTCTAGATACTAGATAATATTTGTAATTGGTAATATTTCATGTGGGAATGAATTCAAGAACCGAGAGAGATTTATAAAGCCTTTAAGAGAAGAGTAATGTTAGATGTAAGCCCAAAGATACAAGTCTTGTACAATCTTTTTGTGAAAATGTGGAGCTCATCAAGAAAATGTAAATTTTTCACACTTTTTTATGATGGGGTCCACTTTTTTTATAAAGGGTTTGTACGAAGTTTGTACATTTGAGACTTGTATATATCATTTCTCTTAAGATATATTAATAGCATCACACATTTCCAACTGTTCGTTACGGTTGGCCATTAATATTATTTATTACAGAATGTTAGCCCCCACTAGAGGCTCCAGCTGGGCTTAGTATGTACTTTTTTATATGTATTTTTGGTAAATTATTTTTTACATAGATTTTTTAATTTTATATTTTTAAATATTTTTAAAAAATTAAATTAAATTAAAACATCATTAAAAAACACTTCTTTAATAAGAAAATAAAAAAATCATTAAGGCAATACTGTCTTAATCATGAAGTTCGTAATTAAGGAAGTATTTTTTTAATAATAATATAATTTTTATTTTATTTTTTTAAAATGTTAAAAATTATTAAAAATATTTATATATAAAAACACTTATAAAAAACACTAGAACCCATCGGGGCATCTAGCATTATTCTTAAAAACTTGTCTGACTGGTAGCTAGCCAGAGTTAGGTTAGCACTCCCGCCAAATAATAGTGTTGGCATGAAATTTAATCGAGGAAGTGGACCTATAGGTAGAAATGCATTTTTTATTTTTTCTTTTTTCTTTTTTCTTTAATCATTTTTTACACAGTTTTAAATATTTTAAAAAAATTAAAAAAAAATATCAATTCACTGATATTCACTTCCTTAATCATTATGTAAAAAGAATTAAAAATTAAAAATTCAATCGGTTACTTTTATCGGTTCAACTAACATTTTCCTAATATTATTGAGTACTGAATGGTAGCTTTAAACCCACGGGCTTGTTTGGAAAGGGATCTCATCCTAAAATTCTCATCTCATCTTATTTTCAAACATAATTTAAATACAAATATTTTCAAACTAATCATTACAACTTTTTCAAACAAATCATTATAACTTTTCCAAACTTTCAAATAAAAAATTATTTAACTTTTTCAAATTTTCAAACAAAAATAATATTATAAAACTATATTCTAATAATCCCTACAACAAAATTGACTTTTAGGGACGAAAATATTTATTTCGTCCCTAAAAGTCATTTTTTGGGATGAAATTTAAATTTCATCCCAAAAAATTGATGACTTTACAAAATCATTCAAATGGCAAAATATCCATTCGAATAGTATTTTTTGTGACGAATTAAAGCGTCTCAAAAGGTTTTTTTTTTCATTCGAGCGGAAAAAAATACGTTTGAACAGAAAAATCTTGGCGGGAAAGTAATTTATTATGCCGGGAAAGTTCAAAACTATTCGAACGATAATTATTTTGCTTGAACGGAAAATATTTGGTGGCAGAACTTGGCGGAAAGGTTTCTAAACCGTTCGAACAAAATATATTTAGTACGAACATATTCAAGCACCACATTTATACATTTGAACGTATAATATTAATCTCGGTGCATAACTCAAAATATATATAATATATATCATATATACAAATTCATTAATTAATTTTATGTAATTAATTTAAAATTATGTTTAATGATTTCTTTTATGTTAAATAAGATTTTTAGTTAAATAAATATTATCAGCCATACACTACATAATATAAATAAATAATTACTCCAAAAAAGAAAAAATATTTAATTTACAACTAAAGCAAATTATCAAAACATCATATATACTGTCCATAGCTATAACAAAAAATATATATAAATAAAAAATAGAAACTACGACTGCAATGCAAGGTCTCTATACACATCCTCGACTGCAACTAATTGTCTCTCTACTTGTGCCAGTCGGAGTACTAAGCATGCCCTAAGTTGCATTATTGGTATTAATCTCTGTACATAACTCATTAACCTCTATACATAACTTAGATACGCTAGCCATAATCTCTATACGCAACTCAGTCATGGTAGTATGCACTGCATCGATCACCACTGATGTGTGTATGCCTATCTCAGCACGTAGTATGTTGGCCATCTCCTCACGAGTAGATGTGCGTGATGCCTCGGCCTGTGTAGATGCCTCACCAGCCGATACTCCGGTATGTCCCGGCTGTGCATCTCTCTGAATATCAGCCCTGTCGTCAGGAACAGGTCCATGAAAATGCAATCTCGAGTGTCCCGTTCTCCGTGACAGGGTGATGCTGTTGATCATTCCCATCGGCTACCTTGAACGCTCGGCAACTTCTGGCACGACCCCGGAATGTAGCAAAAATCAAGTGATTAAGATCCCGAACGGCATTATATCTGTCGTAATGTACCGAGCCTCTAATATGATCCTCTCAAATATATACCCCACCAAGTCGATCGGAATGCTACGAGCGACCCGTATCATAAATTTCGCTCGATCCATGCCAACTTCAGTCTTGTGCTGCTGATGGTCAATATTGTTCGCGATGATCAAATTCATGATATTGAAGAAAGAAGATAAATCTGCCTGCCTAATGCTCTTCGTCCCATCATATACTGGAGCATCTGGACCAACAATCAAGTCTCTGACCTCATGATCAGCAAGTGTATCGATCTCAGCTGTGTAAATTGGTCTATCGTCCTGAGACATCCCTGCATCACCTGAAGGATCAGTCTCTCCTTGCAGTGTGTCCGTCCGCTGAAAACATAACAGGCGCTCCTCAAACACAGATCCTGTATGCCCCTTTATCGTCTGGGTTCACACCACCAAGCTCTTTATAGAACTCAACAACGATCTCAATGTAGGAAATCAGCTTCATTCCGTCTTCTCGCTGATATAAGATTGGTGCCCAACCACGATCATGAATACTGATGGGAGGGAATGACCCTCCCATATAAGAGCCACAAAATCAGACAGTTTTACCTATTGCTCAAGTAAAACAGTCCGCTCTTGAACTGTTTGGATGGAAGGTTTCCCTGATCTGCCACGTTTACAGCCCCTATAAGACATTCTTATGAACTTGAAATTTTTTAAATATATATATTCAACATTAGTGACAAAATTTAATATGAGAAAAGATTTACAAAATTATATACTAATAGCAATTTAATAAATTAATTGATAGAACAATTCAATGAAACGATAAAAATAATTTAATAAGCGAATACAAAGTAAATGTTTACGTTTGAACGTTTTAAAAAGTGGTCGAACGGAATGGTTCAAACCGTTCGACCACTTTTAAAATGTGTTCAAACGGTAAGATTAAGCGTCGTTTGAACGGAAAACAAATCTGACTTACCCATGGCCGAGTCAACTCAGCGGCCATGGAAACACTTAAAAATCCATCGATTCTGTGGGTTTCTTCGGCAAAATACATACTACTCTTCATTTCTAAACATCCTACGGTGGATTTGTGGTGTTCTATGGTAACTATTGATGAAACAATACAATTTTCTAGAGAAAACGAATAAAACCATAAAAATAAATGGTAAAATATCTTTTAAAGTGCATACCTTTACTTAGGAGGAAGAGTATTTGACGTAGGTGGTGATTACGGCGGCAGACGGCGGTGATTGGACGACGTTCAAACGTTTTCTCTCGTTTTCAAACAGTAGGGACGACAGCGTTCCAGAGGTTCTGTTCGCGATACCTTATATGTGCAAAACCATTCGAACGTTATATTTAAATGTTCGAACGGTTTTAAATTACCGTTTGAACGTTATTATTTATCGTTCGAACGGTATTTGTTTCAAGTTATTATTTATCGTTCGAACAGTATTTGTTTCAAGTTTAGTAAAAATTTATATTATAGTATATTATATTTATAATCCAATAATTTAATATAATACATATACTATTATAGTAAATTATATATACTGTAATATATATGTAATATTATAGTATATTGTAATATATATTATGATAGTATAATGGCAGATCTTATTATATGTTCTCTTTCTTCGAATTACATATCCGGTGGAGTAGGTCTTGGATACCAATTTTGAGTAATAGAGACGTGATGTTTAGAATCTCTAGCTGAAAAGCTAGTAACATGATCTCCTCTAATCTTATTTACTTATAAGTCTAAATTATTAAATTGGTTTTCAATATTACTAATTTCATAATCAGATATAAGGGAATCTATTTTACTTAATACATTAATATGGAGTTGTTTTGAGATGGATGTTGTATTTGAAAGACTTAATTTTTCTAATTTATTAGAGATTTGTTCTAATAAATCATTTTTGTTTTTGGAAAAAATAGTTTTTAGATGAGATGAGATTTGATGGGGAATAAATAAATGAGTTTCTTTTGCTTCTTTAATAGTAAGATTAATAGGAGATATTTGGGTTTCAGTTCTTTCTAATTGTTTACTCATGGTTTTTAGATATAAATTGGTATAATTGTTTTGTTGGATTATATTATCAGTGTTTTTAACTTCTACCACATTATTATATTTTTTTATTGGTGAGACCAATATTTGAGTATTTCTCTGATTGAATTTAATGGCTTCAAAAGGAGGATATTTTTCATAAACAATTTGATTATTTTCTTCTTTAATCCATTGATTAGTAGTCTTGTTTATAGTTGATAATTAGTTTAATTTATAAATCTCAAACCATGTAAACAAAGGTATATTAATTTGTTTTCCTTCTAAGTACTCGTAATATTTTTCTTGAATATAATCTCTTTCTATTTTTGTAAAAGTCGAGAAAAATATTAATCTTTTGTGACTATTTTCTTCTCTCATATAATCTTCTTTAAGATATTCTTTGTTAATTTTAAATTATTTTTTACTCAGGGTGTATATTTGGACATCATCTCTAGTTACCTATGAATATGTTGGAGAATAAGGTTCATTTTCAGGATTATGAGAGGTGGATGCCTTATCTGGATGATTATAGTATATATTAGTGTATCAATAATGTTTTCAAGAATAATTTCTCGAATCTGTGTGTCAAGATTCTGGGATCTCTTGTCAAAATTAAAATTTATTTCTATAAATTGATGAAATAACAGATCTGGGTGTATGATAACTAGAAAGTGCTAGAGAAGAATAATGTGATAAAGATATTCTAAAAGGTTGAAAGGCAATTTGGACTGTTCCTTTCATTTTTTTTATCTATGTATTCAAGATTGTCTTTAGAATTATTTTCTATCTTATGTAAAGGAGTTATATTTTCTAATTTCCATTCATTAGGAAGAGTAATTTGATTCCAATTAATCTGTTTAGGAATTTGTACACCAGAATTTTGTGTACTAGATTGTAATAATAAAGTATTCTTTTGGGCTAGTAATAAGAGCTTGTGGTTCTAATGTTGTTTTCATTAATTTATAATGGATCTTATATACTACTGTTAAAGGATGTGATCCTTTCATCATATGATAACCGTTTGTTTTAATATTTAGTGTTAAAGCATGTAAGATATTAGTATCAAATAATGAAAGAGAATAATTGGGATAACAATTAAAATAGACTAGACCTTGGAACAAGCTTGATTCTACCATTCCCAATAATGAATCATGAAAATTATAATGTCTTCCATCTCTTAAACAGAGGAATATTGAGATGTTTAATCCATTTCTAGTAAGTGATTTTATAGCTACTTGTATTAATCCAATATGTATGAAAGAATATTTCTGTTCTTTGTGATGTTTGATGGCTTCCCTTGTTAATAGTTGTAATGATTCATAATCATTATTTAAGCTAATAGTTTTTTCTATGGTTTTAATAGTATAATTAGTAAGAAATGATAATTTAGAAGAGAAAGTGGAATGTTTATATATTTATTTTTTGGAATATTAGGAATTGTCCAATCTTGTCAATTTCTCTTTATATCTATTATACTGTAAACTTCTTGGTTGATGTTATCAGGTTCTATAGGAACATTAGTAATGAGTTTATTAGTTTTAAATAAAGAGTTCATTGAGGCAGGTTTATAACAAAGATTTTTTATATTCAAAGAGAAATAAGTAGATTAAAAACTTGAGGGAACACAACCGGGACCACCCTTAAAAGCCTTCCAGCATCAATGGGCTAACCAACGGATTTTCATGGCTTACCAACACAAGTATCCCAATATACTTCATTTTCTCTTTCTATGGGTTATCTTTGTAGAAATCTGTATCAATGATCTTCTACTTTTTTTTTTTTTTTTTTACAATGTAAGGATACTTAAATGATATCTTATGCTCTTAATTTCGTTTAGTAAGAATTTGCGATGATTTTTTCACTGTTCTAATAACTCTTTTCTTCTTTGATATAAAAGATAGTGAGCTATCATTAACTCTTTATCTTGTTTCATTAGTTCATGACTCAGTCTCAAATGTGCTTCCAAGTGTAGAAGTGTCAAGTTGTATCAAGGATAAGTCCAGGATCGTATTCCACAGGGACAAAGGACTATCAAAGCATCTGTGATATCTGAGTGTAAAAATTATCTTGACTAAAAGAGATGAAAAGTAAAAAAATGCAACGTGCAAAAGTTGAATGAAACTTGAAAGAAACAATAAAACAAACACTTGAGATGCAATTTTCGCTCATTTCTGATTTGAAGTTGGATTTACCTCTAGTTTCATTTTCTCTCAACCATTTTCTCATTCCAAGAGAGTATGATCGGTTAATTAAACAATAAGCACACTTTTTAATATAATCAAGGTACTTGACAGATTGTATAACAAATGTAAAGTGAAAGAAAGCCATCAAAATCTTGTTACGAGTTCAAGCATCAATCGTGCCTATACGTCTACGACTGATCAAGTTCAAGTACATAGAATTTTAATCCTTTCTATAGGCAAAGTGAAATACAATCTATCAAGTTAATCATTCAAAATTTCATAATCTTGAGGAAAATCCAACCCCTAACAGTCATGAGTTACTCATTGAATCCCAAGCTAAAAATCTAGCCTATCATTTCTAAATTAGAAAAATGCACAATAATGATAAACCCTAACATTTAGAATTATTGCAAACAAAGATAACCCAGAATAATCTAAAAACTGCCGACCGAATGAGAAGAAGCCAAAAGTCTACTTTCCGAAAAGAATAAAATAATTCAGAAGAAATAAACAAAAGTCTGCAACCGAAGCAATAATTAATCCAGCAAAACTCTGCTCGTCCGTGCGTAAAGAAATACCAAAATGAAAAAAGTAAAAACCAAAAATGAGAAGAACGAGTAAACTGCCGAACCAGAGAGAGTATCAAAATCAAAAGAATAAAATAAAAATAATGATAACCGTCGGCCAAGAGAGAGAGAGATCCCAATGTCTGCTACCCAAAAGTCCAAACAATAAAAAACATCCCCAACCAATAAATGCCGAGAGAGTATAAAAACCCAAAAAAGAATAATCCTAAAATCAATTGTTGGCTCTCCCTTTCTATTCTTTTCTTTTCTTTCTTTTTTTTCTTCTCACTTTTGCGTGATTCTCCTCTAGCCCGTTCGTGCGAGTGCCTCGTGCGATCTCCACCAGCCCTCTACTCGATCGTGCGTGAACTGCTATGAGACCAGAAGTGAATAGTTGACTGCGCCCGTGCGTGATTGTTGAGGCCCTTCATTTCTCATTTTAAGATTGCCCTACATCAATTCCTTTCCAAAAATACCCCTATAAAAATTAAGATTTAAGTATTCATAGTGAGGAGTAAAATTGAAATATTAATTCTGATGTAAATTACATTATAAATCATTTTAAGTATAAAATATCAGAATTTATCAATGAGTCAAGTACTAAAAATTATTGCATAATTAAGTGCTTAATTCATTTTCTTGAATAAACAATTTAATCACTTTAGCAACTTAATTAT